>JAOTRH010485816.1:0-58741 GCA_034768845.1 Heliamphora exappendiculata
ATAAAATGAAAAATTAATTTTATTAAAAAATAAAATTAAATACTAAAAATATGATTTTCAGTATACCAACCCTAACACAAGGTAGGGTTAACTTCCTTCCCATCCAAGTCTTTATCCAGTTTAATGCTAGTGCTCATAGGGGTACGGAGTTCCTTGGCAATTTCAAGGCCAAACTTTTTGACTAAGTCATGAGCATATACAAATTGGGACATGAAAATCCCATCTTCTAATTGCTTCACATGGAACCCCAAGAAATGACTCAGTTCCCCAACAAGACTCATCTGAAACTCATGACTCATCTTGGCACCGAAGTAGTGAGAAAGATGATTAGATGTGGAGCCAAATACAATGTCATCGACATAGATTTAGGAAATGAGCAAATCATCCTCAACCTTCTTGAAGAAGAAAGTGCGATCAGCTCCCCCTCGAACAAAGTCGAAATTCGAGAGATGGTCAATAAGCCTTTCATACCATGCTCGAGGGGATTGCTTAAGCCCGTATAAAGCCTTTCTGAGCCTATACACATGTCAAGAATTGTGAGGATCTTCAAACCCTCATGGTTGCTCCACGTAGACTTCCTCTTGGATGACACTATTGAGGAAGACACTCTTAACGTCCATTTGGTAGAGCTTGAAGTGAGGACAACAAGCTATGGCAAAGAGAAGTCGAATGGACTCCAAGCAAGCTATAGGAGCAAGGAGCAAGGGTCTCATCGAAGTCGATTCCTTCTATTTGTGAATACCCATGGGCCACTAGCCTTGTTTCTAACGATAACCGCATTTTCATCACATTTATTTTTAAAAATCCACTTTGTTCCAATGACATTATTATGACTAGGTCGAGGGATAAGGTACCACACTTCATTCCTATCAAAATATTGAAGCTCTTCTTGCATAGCAATGATCCAATTCTCATCGCTAAGAGCTTTTTCATTCCTCTTAGGTTCTACAAGGGAGATGTAGCAAACATAAGTGATTTCATTTTCAATGTGAGCTTTTCTCCTAGTCAACATGCCATCCCTAGGGTTACTAATAACAAGATCTAACGGATGATTCAATTTGACCCTAGCCGAGGGTTCTTTGTTGTGTGTGGGGGATCCCTCAGTTTGAAGGGTTGATTCACTAACATTGGACTCTTCACTTCCCATAGGGTCAGTCTCAAGTTCTTCACACAAGGCATCAGTGATGGAATCATCATAAGAGTTTGAACTCTCCCCCTCAAACACATCCCAAATTTTTTCAATAGGAGAGGAGTTCATCTCATTCACTGTAAAGTCATCGACAACAACATTTGCAGACTCCATAAGAGTCGAAGTTCTCAAATTATGCACACGATAGGCTCTACTATTTGTGGAGTATCCCAGAAAGATCCCCTCGTCACTCCAAGAATCAAAATTTCCCAATGACTCACTATCCTTAAGGATATGACATTTGCTACCAAACACTCTAAAGTATTTGACATTGGGCTTTTTTCCATTCCAGATTTCATAAAGAGTATGAGAAGTTCCCGTGTTGGAAGCAAAACTGTTAAGATCATTGTTTTCATAAACGATTTTTGATAAAAAATAACTAGATGGGAAAACGTCAAAACGGGCTCTAAATAAAACTTTTGATGTCGAACGATCAAAATAAAAATCCATGCAACCACAATTAATTTAGAAGCATACTTTTTGGTCGATTCTCCAACTACGATTTTTTTTTCCGAGTTGAAGCTCCTGTCAGACCTTCTACTGTATTCCCTTATGCGATTCCTAAACGTAGTGTGAGTTACGAACCTTCGAGAACTCGTACCGGCAGAACCTGGTCTGCTTTAGTCTTGAAGATAAGTTATAAATTTGGTTCAGCTTACCCACATAATTGTGACACCTCGTCCTCCGGGCACGTCGGGACATACATAAGTATAGATAAGAAGGATATTCTAGCCATTCATTCATATTTAGATATCATAAATATTACATCATTAAGAGTTTTGAACTTTTTATAAGTGCATAACGATTACAGTTTTACTAAAAAATTTAACAAAAATTACAATGCGCCCATGAAAACTGAACTAAAAGAACAAAAGGTAAAAACCTAATTCTTTAACTAGCCTTGTCGGGGTTCGCTGGCTCCTGCCACTCACTATGTTCTTCAATTCCGTCTTCTTCTTCGGGGGCGACTTTCTCAAAGAACTTATCATACTCACTTGTGGCACGAACGCCATGAGCCAAAGCCCATAAGTAAATTTTCTAAATCTTTTAACAAACTCACAACAAAATATCCTACAATACATATCGTATAACACCAAATACAATTTAAGGCTAAGGAGACAAACAAATTTGGCAATTACAGCCAGGCAAGCATATATAAGAACAAGTATACCGGTGTGTGATGCAAATGAATGCGACGCAAGTGCCCAACCCAACTTGTATCCAGAAATAAAAATAGGAGTTCCACTTTAGGATTTATTTCTATTACTTGTATGGATTTATTAACATTGCCGCCTCAGGGACTTACTGTCGTCGCCGTGAAGGGACTTGTTGTCATTGCCGCCTCAGGGACTTCTTATCAATGCCGTGATAGGACTTTATGTTATTGCCGCCTTAGGGACTTATTGTCAATGCCATGATAGAAATTTATAGGGTCACCCATATTAAAACTAAGATGCTTGCTTGGTATCAATCCAAAGTCTAAATTACCAAAACTAAAGTACTAGTGACGAACCCATGGTGCCCAACTGTATTCATAAATAACAAATCTTTCTTTTTGATCACCGGGAACACACCCGAGGTACTCAGAGGGAATATATCCCAAAATAGTTACAAAAATGGCTACCAGGAACGCCCTAGACTAGGAGCCGAGAAAAGAATAATTTTAGTATAACCCAACCCACAACAGAAGATACAGAAAGGACTCCAATATGCTGAAATGAAAATGTGACAATGCCTATAATGTGCAACATGCGTTTCCTGTACAACATATAGAGCATGGTATCTAAGCAAGGTATATCTCATGGTACAACTCATTAAAGCATGTGGTACAAGTATACGAAACATAAGTTATAATTCATGTGACATGAATCCAATCTATCGGCATGGTTTCTAACCATCAAATTGTTAATTTCATACACCAATCACTCACATAACTCATTTAAAGTCCATACGTTTAAGTAACATGCTACTCATACATTTAGCCAAATTTAGGTAATTGTTCAAGCGTCAATTTTAAAATCACAACAGTGTTTTGAAATACCTAGACATGTATTTAATTTCTAATTTTTGAACACCAATTAGATAAAAATATTTTTTTACAAATTTCATGTTTAACACTATGGTCAATTCCTAGGGTAAAAGGGTCATTTATCTTAATTAAGGAAAAACTATTCAGCACTTTACAGAGAATAGTGCAGAATTTAGACCTCAGTTGGCCACGGTTTTGGGGCATCAATTCAAGGACTATGGAACTGATTTTTGGGGAGCTTTTGATTTAAGCTGTTCCCTACAAGTTTCATGTTTTGTACTAAGGCTAGTGGATTGGAACAAGTTGATGATTTTGGCATAAAAAGGGTCTGCAGAATACATTTTTAACAGAGAATGCTTAAAACCTTTGGGGGTCCATCCGAGGGTATGTTGAGCTGATTTTGGCTCAGTATCTAGTTTAATGTGTTAGCTACATTTTTTATGAAAACCACCTTTGGATTTGGTCATTAAAAAGATAGGTTTTTCGTCCCACAAAAATGTGTGATAGAGAGCTCTGTCAGTCACTAAATCACAACAGAGAATTTGAGAAGGGTTTTGACCTATCAAAACTTTATATTTTTTGCGCATTGTTGGTGGATAGTAAGATAAATTTGTTATCTACAAGTTTTATCTTTTGACCTAAGCTTGGTTCTCGCTCTAACCTAGGGTTTTTGTGTCTAAAACTCATAGTGATCAAAATCTGACACTCTTTGGTAAAATGGTATATTTGGAGTTCTACCCAACAAAATCACTTCAACCCAATGATGTAAGAAAGAGAACTTTCTAGGTCGGGACATAAAAATCACATTTAGATCATTTTTATACAATTAGTTATGATAGTTTAAAGTTCGAAGCAGAATGTTGGTATTCCCAGAAAATTAGGTTATCTAGGGTTTTAATAACTTAGCTCATGTTGTGTTTAATTTTTAATGTATTTTCTTTGCATGCATGCCATATATTCATACATACCAAAAATTTCAGAACCTATTCATGTCATAAAACTCAAAAATACTCACATGTAAGAACATACCACACTTGATCTTACATAGATCGCCCCTAATCTACTCATACGACATCCTTTTTAGTGAGACCTTTTTTCTTATTCTTAGGGTTGATTATAGAGATGAAATGAAGGTTATTTTATGAGAGAATGACAGAAAGTTTGAGGAATTTACTTACTTGCTTGATGCTCTTTGATAGGGAAGGGTTTGTAATATACTCCTTGGTCCTTCCTAGCTTCTTTTTCTTTCTTTCTCTTCTCCCACACTTGAAGAACCTTCTTTCACTCAAGTTTTGTAGTCTCTCACCATCTCTTGTGGCCGAAAAATGAAGGGAAGAAGTGGGAGATAGGGTCCTTCTCATAGAACTTTAAAATGTGGGTTTAATGATGTTTGTGTAAGAAAATTTGAACTTTTCTTAATTATGATTGGTTGCATGGGAGGCTAGCTCTTATTAAGAAATTGTGTAGGAGATATTTTCAGATTGTGCAGATGGGGATTTCAGTTGGGCTGTTTGGGGAAGTTTAAAAGTCAATTTTGTATTATTTTAATGATTAAATTTTGTTTTAGTACCATTTTGTGCAAGAAAATGCAAAAAATATTAATTTTATGTATCTTTTTGGTATATTAACCTACTAAAACCTGTTATATTAATGTGTTTACAATTAATTTAGTCTTTCCATTATTTATTATAATTTTTATAGCAATTAATTAAATAGGTATAGGCTTTTAAGTCAATTTAAGTTAGTTTGACATGAATTAACCTTTTGACTTATTTATTGTGTAGAAACTTTAAATAATGATTTATTTTCTTTTGTTAATCTATATTATTATATTATTATGTATATTACTTGTATAAGAAGTCTTGGGTCATAATAATATTTAATTTATACAACTTTTTCTTATTTTTGAGGTTAAAAATTGCAAAAAGTCACTTTTTGCGCACAAACTCTAATGTGGCCGGCCACTAAAGGCATTTTTGTCATTGTTTGATGTTATTTTGTGTTTTATTTCTTAATTGTGTCTAAATATCGAATTTAGGGTGTCCATGTGTCAAATTTTAGATTTTTAAGACTTTTTGCTGTATTATGGGTAAAATGGTCATTTTATCTTAATTATAAGAATTTTTTATTTTTAATATAATATTTCATGTTATTTACTTAATTCAGGATGTTAGGAGTCTTCTATGAGTATTAGAGTTTTGTCTCTGAGCATTTGATCTCTTCAACATTCATAGATCGAATTAGGATTTTCGGGCCGAGTTAGGATTTTTGATTTTTTAGTAACCTAAGATCTTATCAGCTTACCGTCGCTAATACTAGGGTTTGGACTAGATCACTACATTGGTTATTATAAACTGGGTTGTTACAACTAGAGTCTGTACCGGGGTGTTAGAAACTACCCCTTAAACAAATTTCATCCCCAAAATTTCGTCTCGTACTTCATCCTGTGGAAGGTTGGAGATGATTTACTAGCATTATGCCTCCTCGTCCTTATGTTGGCTCTCTCACTTCTGTGATGCTGTCCTAGAGCTTCTGTTAACAGAATTACTTTTCTTCCAGATCACTTTGCTTAGGATTTCTATTAAGCTGTCCTCGAAATTACGTCCTTGTATTCACACACAACTCGTGGTAACTCGGTAGCTGCCAGGGCATTTGTGTCGCCAAGCATGTAAGCTAATCTAACATTGAAGTTACTTGATCTACACACCTTCATGTTACTCGGTGTCAGGGTTTTATGTTATTTTTCATGAATCCGTACAATAGTGTCATTCTCTACTTGTACCCATATTTTCTTCTATTGGCAATCGATGATAGTGTGATGTCCAGAGAACTAGTCTATTTCGGGAATCACATCGTATTTGTTAAAATCCTTAACTCGCAGGTCGAATGGCATAAGGGTGTTGGTACTCTCAACATGCATGCTCTACAAATAAAGTCTACTTGCGTGTGATATTCTAAGGGTGTATCGACGCTTAGAGTTTGATCTAACACTCTGGGTTCTAAGGGAAGAGATTGCCTATATGCCAAAGATATGAAAAATATGGGATGCACCAGAATCAAACAATACTTTCACTAAGGTATTGAATAGCACAAACATACCTTGCATAACTTGGGTGCCTTCTACTTCCTCCTTCTATAGAGCAAAGATGCATCCTTCGTTATTAAGTTCGTGGAGTGGGCTTCGTTCGGCTTACATATTTCCACTCTGAACCCGAGGTGCCAAACGACTCCGTCGATAAGAGCTCTCGAATGAACTGCGCAAGGCGGCCCCCAAAAAACAAAGCCCCGTGGTTTTTGTTAAATGGTGGCCTTCCCCTCCTATTTCGTTGGTTAGTTGCTAGTCGGGTGACCTGAACTGGTTGCAGGTACTTTGGTGGCTGGTTCTGAGGTTGCCTCCACTGCTGGGAGTGGTTGTTTAGAGTCTTATGTCCTAGGCACGGGCACTCAGACCTCTTATGTCCCAGTTGGTGACATTTAAAGAAAACTAAAAATTTGGTAGAGGAGTGCCTTGGTTGCTCTTGTCTGTTCTCCTGTTGATATGGCTTCTTTAGAACGAATACTCGATTGCTTTTTACTGGTCCTCCAGAGCTGGTGTTTCGTTTCTTCTGGTTCCAAATCCTCCTTGAGTCAGCTAAGTTTGTTTTTGCCAATAGGGCTGCTTGTACTACTTAATTGTAAGTCAAAAGTTGTAAACAGATGACGCTAGTTCGGATAGAGGATTCTAGGCCCCACTCGATCTTTTGTGCCCTTGATTCTTCGTCCAGTATGATGGTCACGGCGAATCGGCTCAGTTCTTCGAAGCGGTTGACGTACTAGGTTACTGGCATAGATCCCTGTTTTAGCTCAAGAAATTCTCTGACTTGTCCCTGTCGAAAGGGAGCTGGAAAGTACTTCTCCAAAAATAATTCTTCAAATTGATTCCAAGTTAGAGCTACCACATCTTAGGTGTTATCTATCATAGACCACCAGCAATTGGCTTCTCCTTCCAGTTGGTGTGCTACTTGAGCTACTCGATCGGCATCGGTTTGCACTCCCATGGAGTTAAATAATTTCTTAGCAGCTCTCAGCCATTCTTCGGCTACTCTTGGTTCAGCTCCTCCCTTGAACATAGGGGCTCGCTGTTTTCTGAGTTCTGATAAGAACCATGCCCTCTCTCGGATATAAGGACGGTTAATGCTGGTGGCAAGCTCTCGTAAAACTTGGGCTAATCTAGGTTCTTCGTCATCTATGGGTCCACAAGTTTGTCGGTGGTAGTTTAGTCCTCTACCAGCAATCCTAAAAAAAAGAGTCTTATGACTTGAGAGTTGTTTCAATTCTGGATTATTTTCACGTTCTGGGATCTTATGGAGTTAAGTTTGAGGTTTTTTTCAGTAAGCATTGAGTGTAAGATTTTTTTTTTCTTTTTAAATAATACTTGTATTTTATGTCATTTAAGCTCGGGTGCATATGAAATACAAGGTTTCAAAAAAAAAATCACAAAACACACGTACAACATTGAAAGAAAAGAAATGATTCAACGCGAAGCTTGCTAGGGCCTATCTAAAAAAAACGAGGGTAGATACATTGGACGACTGCCTTGTGCTCCCAAAGGTTGTAGAGTTTCTTCTGGCTCCTGACGCTTGATTCTGACATGTCGGTACATAGGGTTTGAGGGTCTCCTCCAATGATTGGATCATTTACCAGGTAATTAATCATCCGAGGGTAAACTAAATGTGACAAGAGGTATGGTAGTGGTGATTATCTAGTCTTGCAACCCGCCATGGCTTGGTGGTTAAATCCTCATCAGATTCTAAACGTTCATTGTCGTGGTCAAGATTCTTCATTCTTAGACAGTGAAAGCAGAATTTGGCTTCTAACATTTGATGAGAAGATCAGCATATGTATCGATGCTTGTAGATGAACTTCCTTTTCTTGTGTAGTAAGTCGAAGGTCTTAAGCTCGACGTTGCCTCTCGTCTTCCTTTTCCTACTGGCAGTATAAACTTTTGTTCCTTAGTCTTTCGGATAGGTGGGCTAGCTACGAACTGGTCTGGAGAAGTTCGAACTTTGTCATGTGGTGATGTCGTAGGTTCCCTGGGACAAAACTATCGTATTTGACTGTAAATCTTTGATGGCCTAGTTCAATCCGTTGGAGCCTCCGAATGAGACGTAATATTCTGACGACGACCCTTACTCGCCTATCTACCGGGTTAGGTTTTGAAAGTCAACTAAGGATAGATAAAAACATACATGGGGTTTAATAAGAATAGTTAATTCAATTTTACTGGTCTCAAGGAAGGCGATCATAAGGTGGTGAATTGGTAAGCGTTTAGCTGAGAACTTCGAAAGACATACTAGGTTGCACGATATGTGGCTGGGGGTTGGAATGGCATAGGGAAGGTGAACAAACCCTTTAACGAAATTCAAGAAAAGATTCCCAAATGGTTCAAAAGATAGGTTGTATAAGGTTAAATGGTCACGATTAAGGCAGTCACCATTAACACAAATTGAGTGTTTATTTGGGGTTCTAATGTAGGTGAAACCAGTGGAGGACAGTGAACAATACTTAAACAAATGTTCTTGGAACTAATCCAGTACAATTAGATTCTAATAAAGGAGATGTTAAGCAATGGGTAGCCGAACTAGATAATTTCCCTGAAGTCTCGTCGGCCTAACGTACTTCAATTCAAGTATCCAAGTCTTCTTCCCTGGTAAGGATTTCAATAGTGTACAAATGAATTCACAAAAATCACTACAACAGAGTATAGTTTTAGAATCGAGAGAAGATGAACAATGGCAAAAATTTTATCAATGTCGAATGTTCACAATGGGTAGATAACAAATAATTGATATCGAGTTCTACGAAGGAAGAGTTAGTTCAAGGAGGCTGGCTTGAATCGGAGGAGGATCAAATGCAAATACCTGTCATCATTGAAGCGTGAAAACTTGAGAATAAAAGTATTTTCTAGGATTGAACTTCTATAGGATTATCAACAAGACTTTAGTGCATAAGTGTTACCGACGAACGACACTTGACGGTACTGTTGAGAATTGAGGATATAAGAAGGAAGGATATGCAATGAACTTCAATTAGGTATAAAAGTTGATATAAGGGTTTGTGATAAACGAGAAAAGAACTTATAAGAATGAAGTTATGGGGTTCTAACGGTGGCTCTCGAGGTGATATCTAAAACTTCTCCTATTGTGTACTCCCGTCTACCCCTCTTAAAATAAAATAACTTGTTGCATGAATCTCCGATTTTCAATCTCGATGCTCTTACTCGTCCCTCGCATGTAGACTCACTGTTGCTTCTGATCCTAGTAACGTCCTAAAATGACTCGCTATAGGACTTAGACGCCGCTGATTTTAGTTCTTATAATGTATAAATGATAATTATAATTAATGCAATGCACCCTACAGAATGCATGGCTTCCCATAACCCCAAGGCCTGAAGGTTTACTAAACCTAGTCTCTGATACCAACTGTGACGTCTCGTTCTCCGGGCACGTCGGGACATACATAAGTATAGATAAGGAGGATATTCTAACCATTCACTCATATTTAGATATCATAAATATTACATCATTAACAGTTCTGAACTTTGCATAACTACATAACGATTACGATTTCACAAGAAAATTTAATAAAAATTACAATACGCCTGGAAAAACTTAACAAAAAGAAAAAAAAGGTAAAAACCCAATTCTTTAGCTAGCCTTGTTGGGGTCCGCTGGCTCCTGCTACTCACTCTGTACTTCAATTCCGTCTTCTTCTTTGGGGGAGACTTTCTCAAAGAACTTATCATACCCACCCGTGGCACGAATGCCATGAGCCAAAGCCAATAAGCAAATTTTCTAAACTTTCTAACAAACTCATAACAACATATCCTACAATATATATCGTAAAACACCCAATACAATTTAAGGCCAAGGAGAGAGACAAATTTGACAATTACGGCTAGCAAGCATATACAAAAACAAGTATACCGATGCGTGATGCAAATGAATGCGATACAAGTGCCCAATCCGACTTGTATCCAGAAATAAAAATAGAAGTTCCACTTTAGGACTTGTATCTAGAAATAAAAACGAGGATATGCTTAGGGACTTTATGTTATTGCTGCCTCAGGAATTTATTGTCAATGCTGTGATGGGACTTTATGTTATTTCCGCCTTAGGGACTTATTGTCAATGCCATGATAGGACTTTATAGTGTTACCCATATTAAAAATAGGATGCTCACTTGGCATCAACCCAAAGTCTAAATTACTAAAACTATAGTGTTAGTGACGAACTCGTGGTGCCCAACAGTATTCATAAATAACAAATCTTTCCTTTTGATCACCAGGGACACACTCGAGGTGCTCAGAGGAAATATATCCCAAAATAGTTATAAAAATGGCTACCAAGAATGCCCTAGACTAGGAGCCGAGAAAAGAATAATTTCAGTATAACCCAATCCACAATGGTAGATACGGAAAGGACTCCAATATGCCAAAATGCAAACGTGGCAATGCCTATAATGTGCAACATGCGTCTGATGTGCAACTTTATAGAACATGGTATCTAAGCAAGGTATAGCTCATGGTACAACTCATTAAAGCATGTGGTATAAGTATACGAAGCATAAGTTATAATTCATGTGACATGGATCCAATCTATCGGCATGGTTTTTAGTCATGAAATTATTAATTTCATACACCAATCACTCACATAACTCATTTAAAGTCCATATGTTTAAGTAACATGTCACTCGTACACTTAGCCAATTTTAGGTAATTGTTCAAGCGTCAATTTTAAAGTCACAACAGTGTTTTGAAGTACTTAGACATGGATTAAATTTCTGATTTTTGAACACCAATTAGATCAAAATATTTTCTATAACTTTCATGTTTAACACTAACGTCAATTCCTAGGGTAAAATGGTCATTTATCTTAATTAAGAGAAAATCATTCAGCACTTTACAGAGAAAAGTGCAGAATTTAGGCCTTTGTTGGCCACGATTTCGGGGCATCAATGCAATGGTTATGGGTCTGATTTTTGGGGAGCTTTTGGTTTAAGGTGTTCCCTACAAGTTTCATGTTTTGTGTAAAGACTAGTTTATTGGAACAAGTTGATGATTTTGACCAATTTATAAAATAGGTTCAGTCAGCATAAAAAGGGTCTACAGAATAGATTTTCAACGGAGAATGATCAAAATCTTTGGGGGTCCATCCGAGGGTATTTTGTGCTGATGTTTGCACAGTATCTAGTTTAATATGTTAGCTACATTTTGATTGAAAATCACCTTTGGATTTGGTCATTAAAAAGATAGGTTTTTTGTCCCAAAAGAATGTGTGACAGAGAGCTCTGTCAGTCACTGAATCACAACAGTGAATTTGGGAAGGGTCTTGACCTATCAATACTTTATATTTTTGACCCATTATTTTGTGGACAGTAAGATAAATATGTTATCTACAAGTTTTATGTTTTGATCTAAGCTCGGTTCTCACTCTAGCCTAGGGTGTTTGTGTCTGAATCTCAGAGTGATCAAAATTTGACACTCTTTGGTAAAAATGGTATATCTGGAGTTCTACCCGAAGAAAATCACTTCAAACTGATTATGTAAGAAAAAAAACTTAAGCATGTAGGTCTGGACATAAAAGTCACATTTAGATCATTTTTTTACAATTAGTTATGATAGTTTAAAGTTCGTACCAGAATGTTGGTATACCCAGAAAATCAGGTTATCTAGGATTTTGATAACTTAGCTCATGTTGTGTTTAATTTTAATATATTGTTTTTGCATGCATGCCATATATTCATACATACCAAAAATTTCAGAACCTATTCATGTCATAAAACTCAAAAATACTCACATGCAAGCACATACCACACTTGATCTTACATAGATAGCCTCTAATCTACTCATACGATACCTTTTTGAGTAAGACCTTGTTTCTTATTCTTAGAGTTGATTATAGAGATGGATTGAAGGTTATTACATGAGAGAATGACAGAAGGTTTGAGAGATTTACTTACTTATTTGATGCTCTTTGATAGGAAATGGTGGATGGACTTAGCTTTGTAGTATACTCCTTGGTCATTCCTAACTTCTTCTTCTTTCTTCCTCTTCTCCCACACTTGAAGAACATTCTTTCACTCAAGTTTTGTAGTCTCTCACCCTCTCTTGTGGCGAAAAACTGAAGGGAAGAAGTGGGAGATAGGGTCCGTTTTATAGAATTTTAAAAGGTGGGTTTAATGATGCTTGTGCAAGAAAATTTGAATTTTTTTTAATTATGATTGGTTGCATGGGAGGCTGGCTCTTATTAAGAAATTGTGTAAGAGATTTTTTTAGATTGTGCAGATGGGGATTTCAGCTGGGCTGTTCGGGGAAGCTTAAAAGTCAATTTTGCATTATTTTAATGATTAAATTTGGTTTTAGTACTATTTTGTGCAAGAAAATGTATAAAATATTAATTTTGTGTATCTTTTTGGTATATTAACCTACTAAAACTTATTATATTAATGTGTTTATAATTAATTTAGTCTTTTCATGATTCATCATAATTTTTATAGTAATTAATTAAATAGGTATAGGCTTTTAAATCAATTTAAGCTAGTTTGACAAAAATTAAATTTTTGACTTATTTATTGTGTGAAAATTTTAAATAATGATTTGTTTGCTTTTGTTAAACTATATTATCATATTATTATTATTTATATTACTTGTATAAAAAATTTTCGGTCATAATAATGCTTAATTTATACAATTTGTATCATTTTTTAACTTAAAAAATGCAAAAAATCACTTTTTGGGCACAAACTCTAATGTGGCGGGCCACTAAAGGCATTTTTGTCATTTTTTGATGTTATTTTGTCTTTTTATTACTTAATTGTTTTTAAATATCTGATTTAAGGTGTCCATGTGTCAAATTTTAAATTTTTTAGACTTTTTGCTATACTATGGGTAAAATTGTTATTTTAGCCTAATTATGAGAATTTCTAATTTTTAATCTAATATTTCATGTTATTTACTTAATTTAGGATGCTATGAGTCTTCTCTCAGTATTAGGATTTTGCCTCTGAGTATTTAATCTCTTTAGAGTTTCTGGATTGAATTAGGGATTTCGAGGTGAGTTAGGGTTTTCGATCTTTTAGTAACCTAAGATCTTATCGGCTTACCGTCGCTACTACTAGAGTCTCGGCTGGATCGCTACACGGGTCGTTAAAAATTGGGTTATTACAACTAGGGTCTATATCGGGGTGTTACAATAATTATAGGGCTACAGAAATGACCTGTAGAGTAATTATGACTAAAACTTCTAGTGTAACCCAGATATGTGTCGAGCATTTTTCGCATTTATGAAAACCTCTCAGCGATATCTGTAATTATGAAAACTTTATAGCAATTTTTGTAATTTTCATAAAATACTAAATTACAGTTCACACCACAAAAGAACTGTAATTGTACTCTAAGCCATAATCTCAAGACCATCTTACATTGAGGTCTTGTTATTAAATGCTTAACTCATCTCTCCACGTTAAGATTCTCGATACCCGCCAAATAAATTTAATTACTAACAATTTAATTTAATCGGTATCCTAAAATTTCTTAAACCCTTCAGCTTAACTTATTCAACAGTTGGATAATCAAATTTACCGGCAAAGATTGGCCCAGTCAAACTTATACGCTTCTTTAAGGGGGTATGGTCAATTCCGATCATTCGAGACGTGATTTTTGTCAATAATTAATATTTACCATATAAGTAATACCGTTATTCAACTCACCGGAAATATAGACCTATATAAGATCTCACCATCTAATGAATCAAAATAACGAATATTAATTATACGCAAATCAATAATTATTTCAAGATTAGGAGCAGAAGTAATATTCATAATAATCTTCGGACGTGAATTAATTTATATAGTCAGTATAAAACTAATTACTCAAATGTGTCACGTTCAATATGTTATGGTTGGTATACTAAAAATCATGTTTTTAGTATTTAATTTTATTTTAATAAAATTAAGTTTTTATTTGATGACAATCTTTATGAACAATTTATATGTATGATTTTTTCAAATGTTATGCATGGATATTCGATATTTTATATAATATTTAATCTATTATGTAGAGTACGGCTTGCACATAGAAGATCAGGTTTTAGATTCTTGTAGAATATAAGTTTTATGTTCACAGTTTAGATAAAAATAGACATACCATCGGTACGACTGTGGCACAGAGTTTTAGTAGACCTGTCTTGGTTATGGGGAATAGATAATAGCGTCGTCTATTGTTTCGACTCTCTGTATCAGTATACTTTGTGTGTATTAAATAGGACGTTTGAGATAATTAATTTTATACTAACTGTATAAATTAATTCGCACTCCAAGGTTATTATGGATAGTACTTATTCTCTTAATCCTGAAATAATTATTAATTTGTATATATTTAATATTCGTTGTTTTGATTCATTAGAGGGTGCGATCTTATATGGATCTATATTCCCGGTGAATTGGATAGCGGTATTATTTATATGGAGAATATTAATTATTGATAGAATTCACGTCCCGAAATATCGGGATTGACGATATCTCCTTAAGAAAGCTTATAAGTTTTGACCGAGCCAAACCCTGCAGGTCGATTTTATTATCCGGCGGTCAAATAGGTTAAGTAAAGGGCATAAGGAATATTAAGATATCGATTAAATTAAATTATCAGTAATTAATTTAATTGACGGGTATCAAGAATATTAACGTGGGGAGAAATGGTAAGCATTTAATAACATGAGTTCAATGCAAGAAGGTTTTGAGATTATGGGTCAGAGTGCAATTATATTTCTATAGTGGTGTGAACTGTAATTTAGTGTTTTATAAAAATTACAGAAGCCGCTGATAGGTGTCTGGCAGGAGTTTCAACTCAGAATCAAATCAAAGTTGAAGAATCGATCGACAAAATGTATTATTATAAATTAACTTTGATTGCACGAGTTTTATTTTGATTGTTCGACGTCAAAAATTTTATCTGAAACCCGTTTCGGCGTTTACCCATCCAGTTAATTTTTTACCAAAAATTATTTGCAAAAATAATAATCTTGACAGTTTTGGCTCCCAACAATTGGTATCAAAGCCATTTTGTTTTTTTTTACGGTTATCGGGGTCAGGTAGTTTTAGAACTGTTGCTAATTTTGTTTTGCAAACGTTTTAAATTCTGATTTTATGATCGTTATTTATTTTTCATATTTGATTGAATGCTTTGAATGAATGATAATTATTTTTTTAACTACGAGGGTTAATCGTGGTAGATTGATTGTGAACTCTGCGGAGGTATATGATCAATGTAAATATTATTATTTTTTGATTTCTAATTTTTTTTATTTTTATGTAATCAAAATAAAATAGAAAAAAGGGAAGAACGAAGAACACTGTTTCGTGCAAAATATGGCCTTAGGAATCATGGATTACGCAACGGTTTTCTGAACACAGCAATCGTTCTTCAAACTTTTTTTTTGTTGTTAAAATAAAAAAAAAACAATGAAGAAGCTTAAACAAGCGAGCAGCGCTGTTTGGAACCGCAGCAAACTGTTTCAGCACAAAACAGTGGCGCAATTCCAGCAACAATCTATTGCAGGGCAATTTTTAACCAAAACAGAAATTAAAAAGCTACTAAATCGCAACTCCAAACAGGCGTCAACGCTGTAGCGCCAAACACAGCGCTGGTTTCTAAGCAGCAAGCGAATTCTAAGCAGCAGTGGTTTTCAAAACAAAAATCCAAAGCAGCACAAATTTCGGCGAATTCCAGACTGAGCAGCACTGTTTTCCAAATGCGACAAGCATCAAACACTATGGCGCAGATTCCCAAACAGTTTGCACGCTGGAGCGCATATTCCGGCCGAATTCCAAACAAACAATGAGGCGGCGCCGGCTGTTTGTTATTGTTATGAAGGAGATGTACTGCCAGAAGATAAATTTTTATTCCATTCTAATAAAAATAAGCAGTTTTTTTGCAGTAACTGAAAGAATGGAAATTTATCTCTTAATAGAAGACTAAAATTCTTTACAGTTTTAATTCGATCATAAAATTAGAATATATTTATTATATTTTGTATTTAATTAATTTATTTTATATTAATTGCGTAAATGATAAATATTGATTTCATTTATCTTATTAATTTAATTAATTTAAAATTTCAGTTTTAATTAAAATATTTTGTAATAAAAATAAAATTAAGTTTCTTTTAATTAATTAATTTTAATTAAATAGAAAAACTTTAGATATTTTATTTTTTATAAAATATTACGTTTAAAGATGATTTTGTTTAAAATCGAATATTTTTTAAAAACGTGGAAATTAATTCTAGTTTTTGAATTAATAAAATAAAAAATATATTTAATCGAAATAAATTATTATTTTTGAAAAATGTTAGACAGAAAATAAAATAAATAAATATCTTTAATCACTACCTTAACTGAAAAGCGAAAGGAAAAATTGTGCATTTATTAAATTTTATTTGTTACGCATTTAAACACAAAAAATATGGTTTGATAAACCAGAATCTTTGGAATCGTGTACACGAAAAGATGTTTGATTATTTCAGATCGTGTGACTTTTAAAATTAATAAATTTGTTTTAATTAAACGAATTTTTATAACTCTCAAAAATGTTTTTAAAAATCTAAGTGAAAAAGAAAATTTATTCACAGATAAATCACGCAGTGTCCATCACCAGTTTGTAGGCGATGCAATTAAATCCTGCGCGTTGACAGTAAGGCCTTCCTCCGCATCGGACAAATTAATTGCGGTATCGCTCGTACAAATCTCTTTTAGGGATAATTCTGGATAATTGTTAGTGTGGATCACTTCTCCATCTGAATGGTTCATTACAAAACGATTGATTTGGGATTTAGTGATGGGTAACACATAGCTATATATAATAGTATTCTCTCCATCTGAATCACTGCTATTATTTACTGAACTGAAACTATGTCAACTATTTAATTTTACTTGGTATAGTCAGATGCCTAAATAGTAAAATTAAAAAGAATTAGCATATCTGGTCTGATGAAGGATAGTAAACGTTCTCCTATCGAGGCATGCTATTCTCAGATTACCAGGCTGCTGGCGAATTAATTTTACAACGGTAGAGGAAACCAAATTAAAATGAATTCAAAATTTTGCTCGTCATAATTAACGGTATTTTAATTATGTGATTCTCAGGATTAAAATGGCTTTAAACCCACTCGCTTCCATTCTCAAAGTAAACAAACTTACGGGACCAAATTATGTTGATTGAAAAAGGAACTTGGATATTGTATTAACTGCTGAGGATTACAAGTTTGTGTTGACTGAGATATGTCCACCAATACCTGATGAGGAGGCTACCGAAAGTGAAACCCAGGCCCATCAGAAGTGGCAACAAGCAGATCAAATGGCTCACTGTTATATTTTGGCTTCAATGCCAAATGTTTTGCAGCATCAGCATCAGTCTATGCCCAGTGCATATGATATGATGATGAACCTCAAAGAAATGTTTGGGTAACAAAATCGTGCTGCTAGGCAGGTAGCCATGAGATCTCTAATGAATGCAAACATGGCTGAAGGTACACCAGTAAGGGATCATGTTCTAAAGATGATCAGTCTTTTAAATGAACTGAAGATCCTTAGAGCTAAAATTAACAGAAAAACGCAGGTCGACATCATACTCTAGTTATTGCATGAAAGTTTTAAGCAGTTCTGCTTGAACTATTCTATGAATAAGCTCAGCTATACACTAGCTGAACTTCTTAAGGAACTTCAAGCAGCCGAAGCTGTTCTTAGGAAGTTAGGTTCTGTGAATGTGGCTGAGAAAGGTTCTTCCTCTAAGCCGAAAGCTAAGAAGACGAAAAAGGTTCAAACATAGGAAAACACAAGTCTAAAAGCAGTTAAGGGACCAAAAACTGGAGTGAAGAAGCCGAGAGGCAAGTGCTATCACTATAACCAGTTTGGCCATTGGAAAAAGTAGTGTCCGATTTTTCTCAACAAGCAGAACAAACAAGATAATTTATGTTCACTGGTTGTTGAAACATGTTTAGCGGTGTTATCTACTGGTACCTGGTGTGTAGATACGGGAGTCACTGATCATGTCTACAATTCTTTGTAGGGGTTCCAAGAAACCAGGCAACTCAATGATGAAAAAATCTACCTGCACATGGGTAATAATACAAGAGTGACAGCAGTTGCAGTAGGAGATGTTACTCTTAGTTTTAGTAGAGATAGGATACTACTTCTAAAAGTTTATCTTTATGTATCTTCGATTAGAAAAAATTTAATTTTAATCTCGAGTTTAATAAAGGACAAATATTTAGTTCATTTTGGTGACTCTGTCGTTGTGAAAAAAATAAATATTTTATTTGTTTGGGTACATTGGTGGATAATTTGTATGTTGTATCTCTTATCTCTCCTATACTGCAACTAACTGAAATTAATATCACATCTATTTTACCATATAAGAGAAAATTTTCTTTTTTAATGAACCAAACATTTCTTTGGCACTTACGCTTAGGTCATATTAATCTAAAAAGGATAAACAGACTGGTAGCAAATGGATCTTTGAGTTCATTAGAAGTGGAGGCACTTTCAGTCTGTGAATCTTGCTTAGAGGGTGAGATGACCAAGAGGCTCTTTTTGGCCAAAGGCTATAGAGCTAAAGAACCATTGGAGCTGGTTCATTCTGATGTGTGTGGTCCTATGATAATCCGGGCTAGAGGTGGCTTTGAGTACTTCGTCAGTTTCATTGATGACTACTCAAGGTGTGGACGCATTTACCTGGTGCACCGTAAGTTTGAATGCTTTGAGAAATTCAAAGAATTCAAGACGGAGGCAGAAAAGCGTCTGGGTAATAGTATCAAATCACTACGATCTGACTGTGGCGGGAAATACCTCTTTGGAGAGTTTAAGGACTACTTATCATCAAAGAAAATTACATCCCAGTTGACTGCACCTGACACTCCACAGCAGAATGGTGTAGCAGAAAGAAAGAATAGGGCTCTTATAAATATGATAAGGTCCATGATGAGTTATTCAGGTTTACTTGATTCATTTTGAGAACTCGCTTTAAAGACAACGACTTACTTTCTAAACTTTTTACCTTCTAAGTTAATACCTTATACTCCCACAGAATTGTGGACCAGGCGTAAACTTAGTTTGAAACACATTCGAATTTGAGGGTGTCCAACACATGTGCTGAAAGGAAACGCGAGTAAGTTGGAACTGAGGATGAAAGTTTATTTCTTTATGGGGTATCCCAAGGGAACGAAGGATGGTCTATTTTATAATCTTAAGGATCAGAAGGTCATTGTTAGCACCATGCCCGATTGTTGGAAGAGGATTATATTATGGATCACAGGCCCAATACAAAATTATTTTGAAAGAACTAAGAGAAAATACCAGTAAAACAAAAAAGGAATCACAAGTCACTGATATTCCATTACCTCGTCGTAGTGGGAGGATTATCGGGACATGTGCAAATCAAGAATGGGGTGCTGATGCACAGGGTTCAAATTCTGCACAGCCTGTTACTACTAGTACATAGACACAGGTAGTGCCTCGTCATAGTGTGAGGGTTGTTTATCAACTTGATCGGTATATGTTCTTGGGAGAGTCGTTTAACAAAATCCTGGCAGAACGGGATACCAAGCCCTGTAATTACAATAAAGCACTACAAGACAAAGATATAGATATTTGGCAAAGGGCTATGAATTCAAAGATGGAATCTATGTATTCCAATCATGTCTAGAAACTTGTAGAACCACCTGAAAGGAAAAACCCATTAGATGCAAGTGGATCTACAAAAAGAAGAGAGGAGTAGACAGAAAGGTTGAAACCTACAAAGCTAGGCATGTTGTTAAAAGGTTCACTCAAAAAGAAGGGATCGACTATGAGGAAATCTTTTCGCCGGTAGCCATCCTTAAGTCTATTTAGATTCTCTTATCCATTGCCGCACATTTTGATTACAAAATTTGGCAAATAGATGTCAAGACAGCTTTTCGTAACAGAAGTCTTGATGAGTGTATCTATATGATACAACCAGACGAATTCATTGCAAAGGACCAGAAGCACATGTTGTGCAAGCTTAAGAGATCTATTTATGAATTTATGCAGGCATCGAGATCTTGGAACACTCGATTTGATGAAGCTAAAAAGTTTTATGATTTTGATTAAAGTCTGGATGACTCTTGTGTATACAAGAAGCGTGACGAAAGTATGGTGATCTTTTTAGTACTTTATATAGACGATATCTTACTCATCTGAAACAATTTAGGGGAATTATCTACAATTAAAGTATGATTATCTAGGCAGTTCGATATGAAGGAGTTGGGAGAAGCCAGTCACATCCTTGGGATCAAGCTTATGCGAGATCGAAAACAAAGGATGTTGGGCTTATCACAAGCAAAATATATCGATGATATCCTTGCTCATTTTAGCATGCAGGATTTCAAGAAAGGGTTTCTCCCTTTTTGGTATGGAATTACTCTATCCAATAATCAGTGTCCTAGGATACCTGATGAGATAGAGAAGATGAAGACAGTTCTTTATGCTTCGGCAGTAGAAAGCCTCATGTATGTTATGCTTTGCACTAGACTCGACATCTGCTTTGCTGTTGACATGGTTAGTAGATATCAATCTAACCCAAGATAGGGGCATTAGACTGCAGTAAAGAATATAATCAAGTACCTTTAAAGGACTAAGGATTATATGTTAGTTTAAAAGACAGATAGTCTAGTACCTTTAGGGTACACAGATTTAGATTTCTAGTCGGACAAGAATTCTCATAAGTTTACCTCAGGATATGTATTTACCTTAAGAGGTGGGGCTATAAGCTGGAGGAGTATCAAGTAGTCCTGCATTGCGGATTCCACCATGGAGGCTGAGTATGTGGCAGCTTCTGAAGTAGTCAAAGAGGCCGTTTGTCTCAGGAACTTCCTGTTGGATCTAGAGGTGATACCTTCAGTTCAGTTGGCTATTACACTTTACTGTGACAATAGCGGAGTAGTTGCAAACTCGAAGGAGTCAAGCGTCCATAAGAAAGACAAGCACATTGAGCGTAAGTATCACCTAATACGAGAAATTGTATAGAGAGATGATGTTGCTGTGACCAAGATTGCATCAGGAGACAATCTTGCAGATCCTTTTATAAAGAGCTTACCGGTTAAAACTTTTGATAGTCATGTAGAGGGCATGGGAGTCAAATGTATGGCAGCATGATTTTGAGTATAAGTGGGAGATTGTTAGGGTTGGTATACTGAAAATCATATATTTAGTATTTTATTTTATTTTAATATAATTAATTTTCTATTTTTTCAAATGTTATGCATGGATGTCAGATATTTTGTATAGTATTTAATCTGGTGTATAGAGACGGCTTGCACACAGAAGATCAGATTTTAGGTTCTTACAGAATATAAGATTTATGTTCACAATTTATATGAAAATTGTCATACCATTGGTACGACTGTGACACAGAGTTTTAGTAGGCATGCTTTAGTTACGGAAAACAGATAATATGTTGTCTATTGTTCCTACTCTCTGTGTCAGTACACTTTGTGTGTATTGAACGGGACATTTGGGGTAATTAATTTTATACTGACTATATAAATTAATTCGCACCCCAAGGTTATTATGAATAGTGCTTATCCTCTTAATCCTAAAATAATTATTAATTTGCGTATATTTAATATTTGTTATTTTGATTCATTAGAGGGTGCGATCTTATATGGATCTATAATCTCGGTGAGTTGGATAGCGGTATTATTTATATGGCGAATATTAATTATTGACGAAATTCACGTCCCGAAAGATCGGGATTGACGAATCCTCTTAAGGAAGCTTATAAGTTTTGACCAGGCCAAACCCTACAGGTGAGTTTTATTATTCGACGGTCAAATAGGTTAAGCAGAAGAGCTCAAGGAATATCAAGATGCCGATTAAATTAAATTGTCAGTAATTAAATTTAGTTAGCGGGTATCAGGAATATTAACGTAGGGAGAAATGGTAAGCATTTAATAACAGGAGCTCAATGCAAGAAGGTCTTGAGATTATGGGTAAAAGTTCAATTATAGTTCTTTAGTGGTGTGAACTATAATTCAGTGTTTTATGAAAATTGCAGAAACCGCTACTCTCTTTCCATAATTGCAAAAACCACTTATAGGTGTCTGTGTTCCACTAGAAGTCTTACTCATAATTACTCCACAGGTCCCTGCTGTAACCCTATATATATGCGGGTAGGTTGAATAAGTTTTAGATCATAATTTGTCTTTCAAGACTAAAAATATCTGGAGTCAGCCGGTACGAGTTCTTGATATTCCATAACCCACACTACGTTCGAGGATCGCGTAAGGGAATATAGTAGAAGATCTGACAAAAGCTTCAACTCAGAATTAAATCGAAGTTGAAGTATCGATCGATAAAAGTATTCTTCTAAATTAACTTTGGTTGCACGGGTTTTATTTTGATCGTTCAACGTCAACGGTTTTATCTGGAGCTCGTTTCGGCGTCTGTCCATCCAATTAATTTTTTACCAAAAATTGTTTGCAAAAATAATGATCTTGGCAATTTTGCCTCCCAACACAATAGACATAAAGTGTTCTAGCACAGAGAATCAGAACAATAGACGACACTATTATCTGTTCCCCGTAAACAAGACAGACTTACTAAAACTCTGTGCTACAGTGGTACCGATAGTATGTTCATTTTCATCTAAACTGTGAACAAATAACTTATATTCTTCAAGAACTTAAAATCTGATCTTCTGTGTGCAAGTTGTACTCTACATTCCAGATTAAATAGTGTATAAAATAAAAGATATCCATACATAACATTAAAAGAAATAATATTGCATACATTGTTAATTAAGATTTTCATAAAATAAAAAATTAATTTTATTAAAATTAAATTAAATACTAAAAATATGATTTTTAGTGTACAACCCTAACAAACGCCCACTTATACTCCAAATTATGTTGACATACATCTAACTCTCATGCCCTCTACATGACTATTAAAAGTCTTAACCGGTAAGCTCTTTATAAAAGGATCTGTAAAGTTTTCTTCTAATGCAATCTCGATCACAACAACATCACTCTTTTGTATAATTTCTCGTATCATGTGATACTTATGCTCAATGTGCTTTCTTTTCTTATGGACTCTTGGTTCCTTCGAGCTTGCAACCGCTCCGCTATTATCATAATAAAGTGTAATAGCTAACTAAATTGAAGGGACCACATCAACAAGAAGTTCCTTAGCCAAATGGCCTCCTTGGCTGCTTCAGAAGCTGACACGTACTCGGCCTCTATGGTGGAATCAGCAATACAGGACTGCTTGATACTCCTTCAACTTATGACTCCATCTCCTATGGTAAACACATATCCTAAGGTAGACTTACGAAAATCTTTATCTGACTGAAAATTTGAGTCTGTGTACCCTAAAGGTACTAGGCTATCTGCCCGATAAACCAACATATAATCCTTAGTCCTTCTCAAGTACTTGATTATATTATTTATTGCAGTCAAATGCTCCTGCCCTGGGTTAAACTAATATCTACTAACCATGCCAACGGTAAAATAGATGTCAGGTCTAGTGCGAAGCATAGCATACATCATGTTTCTACTATTGAAGCACAATGAACTGCCTTCATCTTCTCTATCTCATCAGGTGTCTCAGGACACTGATCCTTGGATAGAATGATTCCATGCCTGAAAGAGAGAAAGCCTTTCTTGGAATCCTGCATGCTAAAATGAGCAATGATATCATCGATATACGTTGCTTGTGATAAGCCCAATATCTTTTGTTTCCGATCTCACATAAGCTTGATCCCAAGGATGTGACAGGTTTCTCCAAATTTCTTCATATCGAACTGTCCAGATAATCATACTTTTATCATAGATAATGCCCCCACATCGTTTTCGATGAGCAAGATATCATCTACATAAAGTACTAGAAAGATCACTATGCTTTTGTCACGCTTCTTGTACACACAGGACTCATTTGGACTCTGATCAAAATCATAAGACTTTATGACTTGATCAAACCGAGTATTCCAAGACCTTGATGCCTGCTTAAGTCTATAAATGAATCTCTTAAACTTGTACAACATGTGCTCCTGGCCCTTCGCAATGAATCCGTCTGGTTATAGCATATAGATATACTCATCAAGACTTTTGTTAAGGAAAGCAATCATGACATCCATTTGTCAGATTTCATAATCGAAATAAGCAGCAATGGATAAGAGAATCTAGATAGATTTAAGCATAGCTACCGGCAAAAAGGTTTCCTCATAATCGATCTCTTTTTTCTGAGTGAACCCTTTTGCAACAAGCCCAACTTTGAAGGTTTCAACCTTTTCGTCTGCTCCTCTCTTTCTCTTGTAGATTCGCTTGCATCCAATACGTTTTATCCACCTAAATCCAATACCTTTTATCCCTTTAGGTGGTTCTACAAGTTTCTAGACCTGATTGGAATACATAATTTCTATCTCAGAATTCATACCCATTTTTCAAAGATCTACATCTTTGTCCTGAAGTGCTTCATTGTAGTTACATGGTTCGGTATTCAATTCTATCAGGATCTCATCAAAAGACTCTCTCAAGAACATATACAAATCAGGTTGATGAACAATCCTCCCACTACGACGAGGCACTACCTGTGTCTGTGTACTAACAGTAACATGTTGTGCAGAATCTGAATCCTGTGCATCAGCATCCTATTCATGATTTGCACCTATCCCGATAATCTTTCCAGTACAACGAGACAATGGGATATCAGTGACTTGTGGTTCCTCTTCCATTCTACTGGTATTTTTTCTCAGTTCTTTCAGAACAATTTTACTATTGAGCTTGTGGTCTATATTATAATCCTTTTTCAAGAATTGGGCATTGGTGTTAACAATGACCTTCTGATCCTTAGGATTATAAAACAGACCACCTTTCGTTCCGTTGGGATACCCCACGAAGAAACAAACTTCCGTCCTCGGTTTCAACTTACCCGTGTTTCCTTTCAGCACATGTGCATGACACCTTTAAATCTGAATATGTTGTAGTCCAGGCTTACGTCTAGTCCACATTTATATGGGAGTAGAAGGTACTAACTTAGAAGGTACCAAGTTCAGAATATAAGCCGCTGTCTCTAATGCGAGTCCGCAAAATGAATCAGGTAAACCTGAATAACTCATCATAGACCTTTCCATCTCTATAAGAGTCCTATTCCTTCTTTCTGCTATACCATTCTGCTGCGAAATGCCTGGTACAGTCAACTGGGATATAATTTCCTCTCATGACAAGTAGTCCTTAAACCCTCCAAAGAGGTATTTCCCACCATGGTCGGATCGTAATGATTTGATACTTTTACCTAGACGCTTCTTCGCTTCTGCCTTGAATTTTTTGAGTTTCTCAAAGCATTCAGACTTGTAGTGGATCAAGTAAATGCATCCATACCTTGAGTAGTTATCAATAAAACTGACAAAATACTCAAAGTCACCTCTAGCCTGGATTATCATAAAACCACACACATCAGAATGAACCAGTTCCAATAGTTCTTTAGCTCTATAGCCTTTGGCCGAATAGGGCCTCTTGGTCATCTTACCCTCTAAGCAAGATTCACAGACTGGAAGTGTCTTCACTTTCAATGAATTCAGAGGTCCATCTTCTACCAGTCTATTTATTATTTTTAGATTAATATGACCCAAGCGTAAGTGCCAAAGAAACGTTTGGTTCATTAAAGAAGGAAACTTTCTCTTATATGGTAAATTAGATGTGTTATGCAATTTAGTTAATTGCAATGTAGGAGAGATAGGAGATACGATATATAGATTATCCACCAATGTACCAGAACAAATAAAATATTTATTTTTCTTTACAACCACAGAGTCATCAAAATGAATAGAATATTTGTCCTTTATTAAATTAGAAACCGAAATTAAATTTTTTCTAATCGAAGGTATAAAGACAATCTTTTAGAAATAATATCCTATCTTTACTAAAGCTGAGAGTGGCATCTCTTACTTTAATTGCTACTATTCTTGTATTATTGCCCATATGTAGGTATATTTTTCCATCACCGAGCTGTTTAGTTTCTTGGAACCCCAGTAAAGAATTGCAAACATGATTAGTGGCTCTAGTATCTACACACTAGGTTCCGATAGATAAAATTGCCAAACATGTTTCAACCACCAGTGAATAGAAATTACCTGATTTGTTCTGCTTATTGAGAAAAATTGGACACTATTTTTTCAATGCCCAAACTGGTTACAGTGATAGCACTTGCCTCTCGGCTTCTTCACACTAGCTTTTGGTCCCTTAATTGCTTTTGGACCTATGCCTCCTTGTGTCTGAACCTTTTTCTTCTTCTTACCTTTTAGCTTAGAGGAAGAACCTTTCTCAGCCACATACACGGAACCTAGCTTCCTAAGAACACCCTCAGCTGCTTGAAGTTTCTTAAGAAGTTCTACCAATGAAAAGCTGAGCTTATTCATGGTATAGTTCAGGCAGAACTGCTTAAAACTTTCAGGCAGTGACTGGAGTATGATATCGACCTGAGTTTTTCTGTCAATTTTAGCTCCTAGGATCTCCAGTTCATTTCGAAAATTGATCATCTTTAGAACATGATTCCTTACTAGTATACCTTCAGTCATGTTTGCATTCATTAGAGATTTCATGGCCACCTGCCTAGCAATATGATTTTGATCCCGAAACATTTCTTTAAGGTACATAATCATGCCATAGGCACTACGCATAAACTGATGCTGATGTTACAAAACATTTGACATGGAAGTCAAAATGTAACAGCGAGCCATCTGATAAGATTTCTGCCACTTCTGATGGGCCTGGGTTTCTTATTCTATCGCCCCCACATTAGGTACTAGTGGACATATCTCAGTTATTACAAATTTGCAATCCTCAGTAGTTAAGACAATGTTCAAGTTTCTTTTTCAGTCAACATAGTTCAATCTCGTAAGTTTATTTTTTCTTTGAGTATTGATGCTGGTGGATTGAAAGCCATTTTATTATTGAGAATCAAATAATTAAAAAATATCATTAATTATGACAAGCAAAATTTTGAATTTATTTTAGTTTACCTCTAAAAGAGGAGGAAAACTCGGTGATCCGAGTGGCCACTTCACTCTTTTTCATCATCGAGCTAGCTTCACAAAGGTTTTTCTCAAGGTCAAAAATTCTAGTCCTGGTGTTAGTCAACTCTCTAAGATACTCAAGTCTCTCTTTCACAATACTAGCAAACTTGTTAGATAGGTTCACCTTTGTTGACTTGAGGTTGTTGATTTCTATGTTCTTCTCGCTCAATTCACTCTTATGAAAATTCCTTTCATTTTCTAAAGATTTAAATTTAGACTTGAACTTTAATTTCTCTTTCTTGAGTTTCAAACACTCTTTCACAAGCTCATCATAAGCTTCATGAATGGACTCAATTTCATTTTTCTCATTACCCTCTTCCTCTTCACTTGTCTCATTCAAAGACTCAGAGTTCAAGGATTTGTCAATCTTAGTACTCTCACTTGAGAGTTTTGGGTCAATGGATGTCTTAAGAGGTTATGAGGAATCTAAGGTAGCAACCAGAACGACAAGATTAAATTTTTCAGTCTTATCTTTAGGACCACTTGTAGACACCACAATTTGTCCTCACCAATCTTAGGTTGATCTAGGTGAATCCGATGATGAAAAAAAGTGGAATGGTGCTTCTGAATAATTCACGGGGAATGATCCAATCTCAGTATTTAAACCTAATGATCAAAATCATCAAACCAGTAAAATCACCTCGAACTGCCGACTTTGAATTGTGGGACCGCTAACTTTGATTGTGGCGACCTACACAAAAACCTCTTGAAAATCCTAGCCAACATGGCGATTGCTAAATTTGAATCATGGGGTCGCCAACTTCATTGTGGCAATCGCCATAAGAAACCCCTACAAACTTGTTCTTTGTGGCGACCACCAACTCCAAACCTGGCAACCGTCAACTCCAAATGGCCTGATGTGTCCCAAAACGTATCAGCATCTCATTGGTTGAAGAATTCTATAAATATCGTACCCCTGGTACATTTTTCAGAAGAGAATTAGAGTGAGATATACCCTGCCGAAGCATCGAGAAACTAACTACTAATACTGAAACCCTGACTCACCTACGGTTGGATTGGATCACTACTTGAGGAATTGGATTGCTGGTCACCATTTCCCGACTTGAGGATTCACTTGCAATTCAGGTATTCTGTTTGGATCCCTAGCCTTTCTCTTTCCACTCTCTATCCTTTGGAGTGGCCGAGCTAACTTCAATTTCAATTTGCATGTTTCTTTCATTAGTATAGTTAATTTTGTTTACCAATTGTAAGTATGAGATTAGTGTGCATATTTTGTTTCATATAATTTGGTTGCTTTTATTGATTACTTACTTATTGTTTTAGTTTGTATTGCACACTTGCATTTTGGTCACTTTTGGAAGTTCATTAACATAGAGCTAACATATTGACAATTTCAACTTACGGTGTTGTTATTGTCATAACCAATACACTTATATTCATATAGTTTTAGATGTCAATGCTACATCCATATTTTCTAATTAAATATTTGTTATGATATTACATAATAGTTTTTATTTTAATACACCATCTTTTGTTTAAATTCTTTCAAATTGTATTCTTTTCTTTAGTTCAACGTCAAAAATTCACAAAATCTCTTAATTTTAGTTTAGTTTTCTCGTTTTATAGCATTTAATTTACTTTTCTTTTATTTTGTCTAGTTTTCACATAAAATTCATAAAATTCATGATAAATAGTTAGATTCCTTTCCTTTTTCTTCCCTTTAAATTATAATTCTAATTAGTTTAATAGCACTTTCTTTTATATTCCTCAAAAAAACCTTTTTGTTTTGGTTTAATTTTCTTTTGTATTCTTTTCTTTTGATTAAATCTTTGAATATTCTTTTGTATGGATAAAAATATAAAATTCTTGTTAATAGTTGTTTTATTTATTATTAAGCTTTTAATATTGAATTATCGTATTTTAGTTTATCTTTTCTCTTTAAGTAGAAGTTAATCATATTAATGCTAATTTAGGTTATTTTGGTAATATACATGCTTTGTTTACTTCCTTTAAGATCATGTTTAGAATAGTTTAGGTTATTTTAGTTATTTGATATTATTAGTAAGTTCATGTTTATTTTTAGTATAGTTTGAATTTAGTAATTTTTTGCATATTTTTGTTCTTTTAGTTGAATCATGCTAATTTTGGTGATATTGTATGCAGGTTTACTTCATGTATTATTTAGTTAAAAATTGTATGCTGTACAATTTAGAATTTTTTTTTGATACTTGTTTTATTTGGCGTTCTATATACATATGTTATGTATTTTCTTCATTTGATTTTGAATGTTCTCTCTTTATTCCTATTTTCTGTATTTCCATGCATTTGAAAAATCTAATTAAGAACTAATGATGAACGTGAGTAATTAATAATTTTATTAAAAGAATTCAAAAATATTTTTACATGGTCTTACGAGGATATGCTTGGCATTGATCCTGACATTGTCCAACACCATATCCCTTTGTACCCTGATACTAAACCAGTCAAACAAAAGTTGAGATAGATACGGCTTGAATGGGCTCTAAAGATCAAAGAAGAAGTCACCAAGCAGATCAACACCGTATTCCTTACGGTAACCGAGTAACCGAGATGGGTGGCCAGCATTGTTCTAGTCCTGAAGAAAGACGGACGCATTCAGGTCTGTGTAGATTTCTGGGATCTCAACAATGTCAACCCGAAAGATGATTTCCCATTGCTGTATATTGATCTTTTAGTAGATAACATAGCATAACATGCTCTCTTATCACTCATGGATGGTTTCACCAGGTACAATCAGATTCTAATGGACCCCAAAGACAAAGGAAAGACGACATTCATTACACCTTGGGGCACTTACTGTTATCATGTAATGCCATTCAACTTGAAAAATGCAGGAGCGACCTATCAAAGGGCAACCACTACTTTGTTGCATGATATGATACCCAAGAAAGTCAGGGTGTATGTGGACAATATGATAGTGAAGTCTAAGGATCGAAATGGCCATATCATAGCATTGCGCAAATTCTTTAAATGAATCAGAAAATACAAGATGTGGCTCAACCCACAGAAGTGTGCCTTCGGAGTCACTACAGGAAAAATGCTAGGATTTATAATTACTCAACGGGGCATCAAGGTTGACCCATCAAACATTAAGGCAATCATAGAAATGCCTCCTCCAAAGATCGAGCGAGAAGTCAGGGGTTTTCTGGGCAAAATACAATTCATTAGCCGGTTCATAGCAAAGCTGACAACCACTTTTGAGCTGTTCTTTTGTTTGTTGAAGAAAAGGGTTAAGTTTGAATGGGATCAGAAATACCAAGATGCCTTCGAAGCCATGCATCAGTATTTTCAAAACTTACCTGCTTTGACTCTTTTCGAGCTCGATAGGCTACTGATTCTCTATTTGTTAGTGACTGACTCGTCTACGGGATGCATGCTAGCACAAGAAAGAGAAACTAAAATCGAGAAGGCAGTCTACTACTTGAGCAAAAAGATGACTGGGGTCGAGATATGATATACGCCATTGGAAAAGACATATTGGGCTTTGGTTTGGGCTTTTCAAAAACTAAGGCATTACATGTTGTCTTTCACAGTGAATGTAATTTTCTGGATGGACCTGTTAAAATACTTGTTCGAGAAGCCGACATTAACAAGAAGGCTAGCCCAATGGTTGCTGTTGTTGTCAGAGTTTGATATCAAGTACGTCACCCAGAAGTTAGTTCCCTGATCAGTAGCTGATGGGAGTCAAGGATGACAAGTAGACTCTGTATTTTGATGACGCATCTAATCAGTATGGCTATGGAATAGGTGTTATTCTTGTCACTCCTGACGAATCACATGTTCTTTTATCTCTGAAGCTCAAGTTTGAAGTTACCAACAATCAATCTGAGTATGAAGCATGCTTAGCCGGTTTGGAGGTAGCCCTAGAACTAGGGGCAAAAAAATTAGAAGTCATCGGGAACTCAGCGTTGGTCGTTTCACAGGCAAGAGGAGAATGGAAGGTTAAGGACTTAAAGTTAATTATCTACCATCAAGAGTTGGAAAAATTGGTACCGTGCTTTGAATCGGTGGTTTTCACTCATGTGTCAAGGCTGCAGAATAAGTTTGCCGATGCACTAGCTACTTTGGCATCAATGATTGATATACCATCTGAGGTCAAAATGAGGTCATTGATAATTGAGCAGAAGAGATAGCCAGCATACGAAATGATAGCCGCAATTGAGGAAAGCACTGACAAACTCCTTTGGTATTTTGACATTCAAAATTTTATGGAAAAAGACAAATACCCCAAGTTTACTAGCAAAAAAAATAAAAGGGCAATGCGAAGATTATCTGCATAGCTTGTCATTTGCGAGGAAAAATTAAACAAACGAGGACATTCTAGAGTCAACAAGCTATGTGTCAATAGCGAGGAAGGCCGAAAGCTAATGAAAGAGATACGTGTGGGAGTCTGTGGGCCTCACATGAGTGGAAACATGTTAGCTAAGAAGATCCTACGATAAGGGAATTTTTGGTTGACAATGGAGACAGATTGTATATAGTTTGTGAGGAGGTGCCATAAATATTAGATTCATGCAAACCTTATGCATGTCCCCCCCATCTCAACTGTATAGCCTGGCATCGCCATGGCCATTCTCAGTATGGGGCATTGATGTGATTGGCAAGGTAACACCAAAGTCGTCAAACAGGCACGAGTTCATCTTGGTAGGCATTGATTATTTTACCAAGTGGCTGAAAGCTGCTTCCTACTCGATTTTGAAATCTTCACATGTTATCAAGTTCATCAGACAAAACATCATTTGTCGGTACAGAGTCCCTTGTGAGATTATCTCAGATAATGGCTCGCACTTCCAAGGTGAGGTCTTGCATCTCTTTGAAGAATACCGAATAGTGGCCCATAATTCATCACCATATCGGCCACAAATCAATGAAGCAGTTAAGGAAACAAATAAGAACATCAAGAAGAATCTATAGAAGATGATCTGTTCCCATAAATATTAGTCAGAACACATACTGTTTTCACTTTGAGGGTACAAGACATCGATCAGAACTTGGACAGGAACCACGCCATATTCTATAGTATATGGGATCGAAGCTGTGTTGTCCATTGAGGTGGAAATCCCTTCACTAAGAGTAATGGCTGAGGCTAGTATTCTAGAAGCTGAATGGCAGAGAAATTAAATGGAAGAGTTGCTTTTGTTTAATGAAAGAAGACTGTAGGGTCTATTTCATATACAAGGGTACTAGGGGAGGATAGCTCGAGCGTTCAATAAGAAGGTTAAGGCCCAGGATCTCAGAGAAGGTGACTTGGATCTTAAGGAAATTAGGGCTCCCATCTTTGACCCAAGAAGGAAGTTCAAGCCAAATTGGTCCTAGTCGTTTCTGATCAAAATCATCATGATCGGTGGTGCAGTAATCATCATGGATTTGGATGGAAATGTATTCTCCACCCCAGTAAACCTTGACCAACTCAAAAAGTACTACCCTTTAGAGAAAAATAAAATAAAATAAATGCTTGCTGAGTTAATAATTGAAGAGGCAGCTCAGGAAAAAGTTAGAGCAGCCCGCAAGGCCGAAAACCCGAAAGGGCGACCTTGCCAAAAATTAGGACATTGCCAAAAATTAGGACATCATAAAAGGAGAATGTTAATACCCGAGAGTAAACCGAGCCCGAACTATGTTAAGGCCTGATTCCACTTTCTAGGGATACGTAGGTAGCTTGTTTTAAAAAGTCCGACCGCCTTCTTTATTTTAGCCATCTTTGAATCCGAGTAAAGATCAATGCAAAGTTATCTTTAGATTTTGATAATAAAGTCATTTAATTGCAAAAATCAAAAAATTTTGAATAACTTCGAACCTTTTCAACATAAACATAGGATTTTCATTACTTCAGCATGGGTTACGAAGTTTTGAAAATAAAAGGTGGGCGCGCAAGTCCCAAACTCTAAATAAAATAAAGAAAACTATGAAATCTCAAAAATAAAGCGAGTTCCTCAATCTTTGTCCTCTTCGCTTTCTATTTTCCTTCTTCTTTATCTCTTTTCTCCCTGCCTTGCACCAACCATGCCTTGTACTCGTCAGAAATCTCAGGGCACTACAGCTCCTGCATCTCCATCAAGGAACGAGATGGCCAAGCCTCTTGATATTTTGCCAAAAATGGGGCCCACAGTAAAGATGAATATAAACGGCCTCGAACACAGTGGAAGATAATCTGGCTCTGACCAAATTGACGCATGATCCTGTGTGGATAATAGAAAGTGGACAGTCGTAAGTCGATCAGCAGGATGCTAGGATGGTCCATGGTAGTCAAGGTCATGGTAGGGATTCGCCACCAAGAACACTGCTAAGTAATGTCTGGGCCAGATAGAGAAGAGAGATACTGCTGCTAAGCTGCCTCGGTACTGCATATTTGTTAATAAGGGCGGTAGAGGAGAGCCGTAGCACTATACCTATCTATAGGAGGTTTCTGCATAAGGTTCACCTTCTCCATCAACAAGATCTGCAACAGAGATTTAAAAAGGTAAAGACAAAGAAAAATCAGTAAGAAAAGCTATGCAAATAAATAGAGCAAAGAAGAGAAGTGTGGAAGGGAGTCTCGGATGGCCGACGAGGATTACGAGATGGATGGAGGATATGATGATGAGCCCTTGAAGTCCGAACCTAAAACTAGATGAAGGGGTAGAAGGGGACCGGTCAGGGAGTTGGGAGGGCGACTTTGGAAGACATCAAAGTATATAACAAAATATGTGCGTGCAAGAATTTTAGGTACAGTCCTGCATGAACGCACCCGTCATGGTTGAGTTGGGATCAAACAAACCCTCTTCAGGGCTCAATAGAAGGTCCCTAACAAAGGCCTAAAGAGTGGATGAATTGATTGTTGAAGACTCGTGGAAGAGGCAAGTGGGAGACAACTATCAAGGGCAGTATGTTTTAGCCAACAGTGTGAAGGGTACCTGAAGAAGCAAGGGACTACCAACAAAGGTAGTAATCTCCCCGCGATGAATAGCGTCCAAGCTAATCAGGGTCTCAGCTAGAACCATCGAGACAAAGTCTTTTCCCGATCACATCTAACCCGCAATATCCACTAATGTGTAGCTGACTCGTCTATTAGAAGGAACAAAAAGGTACCGAGCAAGGAGTCAGAAACACAAGGCATAGCGATGCCGCAATTGAAAGCCAAGATTACTAAGATCGCCGGTGGGACAGAATCTATTTATGATCCATGGAATGTCTAGGCAGTCATCGGATGTCAAGAGAGAAGCCTCCATCCCGGATAGGCCACAGAGTTGTATTATTTACTGACGGTTGGAGAGAAAAAAAGTTGGTACCACTACAGATGTTCTCGGGGGCAGATCCAGAATAGCAACAAATTCCTGTATAGTAGGGCATAACTCCTCCAAACCAAAAAGGAAGACATGGGTTTACGAGTCCCATAGTTGAGCAGTAGCTTTCAGTAATGATTCGTTGATCTTCACAGCCATTAGGGAAAATAGGGAGTTGATACCGAATGAGGCAAAGTTCAGACGTTCGATATGTGAAAACTCCTCAACCCATGCGGATAGTGGGCCATGGAAGGAAGCCATCTTGATGAAAGTGATAGAAAATGGGGACCGTAAGGGCTATATTTATAAGGCATAAGAATGGTGGACGTCAAAAAATTATAAAAAAAAGTACACCTATTGTGGCGACAGCCACCTTGTAGTATGGGACCACCATGTTAAAAGTACAAAATACAAGGTCATCACCTTCACCATATGGCGATCGCCACATGTCTCTTGTACTTTTTGGAAACTGCCAGAATTAAATCCAGTGACCGCCAGGTTCAAAGGTGGCGGGCCCACTGTTTTGTACTCTCCTTTTTGCAGTTTTGTATGCCGTGCCAGAATAAAACTTCCATCATGCAAAGCAGTGCAAGCCAGTAAATAAGGAAAAACCGTGTAAATAGATGTATAAAATGCAGTATGTATCAGAATATAGGTGAGACAAGGGCACCCAAACCCATCAAACAAATAATCTAGGTCACGTAGACCTATAAAACCAAATGTATCAGAATGAATGCATTAGAATAAGCTGGGGCACGTAGGCCCATAAAGCTAATGTATCCAAATGTATCATAAAGGGGTGGAAGTCTCTCTCTCATAATGTCTCTAGTGGACTCGATGAGAAGAAGGCCCTGCCACATCAGAGTTGACGTCCTCAAAAAGTATCTCCAGGTTGTCACTGTCATCTCCGTCATCTAAAGAAGAAGATACGATCTGAGAGTGGCTCCTGGCAGAAGAGACGGACCCTCTGGAGCGAGCTCTAGAGGAGGAGGCACGGGACCTACGACCTCGAACTCGAGCCTGGACTACAGCTTGAGGTCAGATAAGTGCCTATTGCGGTACGATACCAGTGGCCAGTGTTGGAGGCTGTCAAAAGGAAATCATGATCAAAGCTGAATACAGAAAAGTGAAAACAAATCAAAAGGGTTATAAGATACTCACTATGGCCACTGGGGCAAAAGAAATGCTAGCTGCTCGTACCGTAGCATCTAGCCAACGAATTAGTGCCCTTTGACCCATAAGCATCATCATCACACGATCTAGCCATGCCTGATTAATCTGCAAAGAAAAAAAGAGCAGTTCAAGAAAACTAGACAAGTAAAGAAGTAATTGAAAGAAATGTGGAAGAACAAAAGACAAACCTGGCCGATCTTAGCTCTAAACTCGAACGTTGGTGGAATTGGGACCGAAAGAGGGAAAGGGAAGCCGTACACCACAGTCTGAATATCCCAGGGGATCTCAGGACCTATCACCTCTCTAGCACCAGCTCCAGCAGCTTTAACAACTCTAGCAATAGGGGCAGTCGCTCCAGCAGCACCAGTAACAGCAACCTCAGAAATGGCCTCTGGTACTCGTCCCCTCCTCCTACTAATAGGTGCAACCGGGCCAGGACCAAGCGGTCCTAACAAGTATGCTCAGGCTCAGGCAGTATAATCCCCTTCAGGTCCTCGTTGCTCTGTAGCGTGAGTCCCTATCATCTTCAGCAGCATGTCAACTTGGCTCAAGTGGTCGGTCTGGTGCATACGAACTGGGAGAGCAGCCAAAATCTTGAAATGATCAAGGCTGAGTGACTGACGAACCACTCTCTCCTAAGTAGTACTCGCAGTAGAAGGGGCCCTCCAACAGGATCCACATCGAGGAGGCATCGTGGCTCCGCATCAAGTCCTTGCCAGCCCAATCCTCCACCCCTCGCCAGACATCCCAGTGAACCTACAGAAATTTAGTGTATAGTACAGTGACCAATTAGCAGTATGGGGTAAGTAGTGAATGGTGCAGAACAGAGAACAGTAATCAGTGCAGTGAGAAGTGAATGGTGCAGTACAGTGATCAACATTCAATAAACAAAGAATAGTGATCAGTATAGTGAGCAGTGAATGGTGCAGAATTGGGTTCAGTGATCAGTATACAGTGAGCAGTGATTAGTGTGCAAAATAGGGAACATTATTAAATGCAATGAACAGTAATCAGAATAGTAAACAACCAATGAAAGAAAAAGGGAGAAATGGTACCTGATCTAGGGTCAACCGATCTAAAGATGCCTAAAATCTATCAATGCCCTTTCCCCCACTCTTCCTCCCCTTCAGACCTCGGGCCCACTAAGCTGCACGAGGAATAACCAGAGGGTCGGTAGAGGAGTTCACTGGGACGTAAAGCCCAAGGAACTCATAAGTCCAAAGCTGTAAAGAGAATATGTCAACAGATGAACAGATACAAATAATAGGGGAAATGAATGAACAGTGTATAGAAACTAAAACATACCTCCCAAACCCTCCAGTATTTCCCGATGCTGAGCTCTTGGGGGAATCTAGTTAAAGCCCACATCGAGCCATACAGCATAGCTAGAGCAGCTCCTCCCCAGTCGTATGTGGCAACTCGATCGAGGCGGGTGGGGGCGCCAAGATAGTGCAGATGAACGGTATTCTTCTTATTCAAAAACAAGGAGGTACCGAACATATATAGAAGAAAACCACGAGCGACCCACTCGAAGTTACGGAGCTCGGTGCAGTGGAAGTAGCAGAAGCGCTCGAAGAACTAAGTGTATCTAACTATGTCTCTGTCCATCTAAATAGGAACATCTCCGAGCAAATAGGTTAGGGCATCAGCTAAGCGAGCGATGAATGGATCAAATGGAATGGGGGATCCTCCGACCGTGATGCTAGTGATTAGGGCAAAGTCAACAGGCGTTAGAGTAGCCGCAAATGTGGTGAAGTGAAAGGTGTTGGTGGTATCTCACCACCTCTCTACTAGGGCCTTCAGCCAGACATGGTCGTTGCTCGTCCTACCCAAAAGGGGTATGAACCGAGCAAAATCAGAGGCATCCACAAAAGCTCGGCTAGAAGCAGGGAAGGCATCATACCACTCCAACACCTCACCTGAAGCAGAACCGCCAAAACCATAAACATACTGGTCAACTAAAAAGAAGAAGATAAGTAGAATATAAAGAAGCAGTCAAAGAAAATGGAATGCAGCAAATACATAAAGTAAAAACTCTAGGTTCGTGAGTGTGGGACGATACTTTGGTTCCATCAAGCCCTAGAAGGCTAGGCACCTTAAGCCCTGGTGAGCAAGGCAAATCCTTCAAGCCTTAAAAGACTAGGCACCCTAAGCCCTTGTGAGCCAGGTAGATCTTTAAGCCCTAGAAAACTAGGCACCCTAAACCCCAGTGCGCCAGGCAAATCTTTTTAACCTTAGGTTCATGTGTGAGTGGCGATCATTTGGTTCTTACACGCCCTAGTAGAGGACTAGGCACCCTAAGCCTAAGTACGCCAGGCAAATCCTTCAAGCCCTAGAAGACTAGGAACCCTAAGCCCTAGTAACCAAGGTAAATCCTTCATGCCCTAGAAGACTAGGCACGGTAAGCTCTGGTGAGCTAGGAAAATCCTTCAAGCCCTAGAAGACTAGGCATCCTAAACCCTAGAAGACTTGACACCCTAAGCTCTGGTGAGTCAGAAAAATCCTTCAAGACCTAGAAGATTAGGCACCTTAAGCCCTGGTGAGCCAGACAAATCTTTCAAACCCTAGAAGACTAGGCATCCTAAGCCTTGGTAAGCCAGGCAAATCTTTCAAACTCTAGAAGACTAGGCATCCGAAGCCCTAGTGAGCCAGGAAAATCCTTCAAGCCCTAGAAGAATAGGCATCCTAAGCCCTGGTGAGTCGGGTAAATCTTTCAAACCCTAGAAGACTAGGCACCCTAAACCTTGGTGCGCCAGGTGTGGCGCCGGGATTTTGGGATTTTGTGTTGTTCAAAAATAAGGGAATTCAAGAAATATTTATAAAATATTTTAACACCTTCAAAGCCAAATTTTAAAAACTGCTTTTGTTGACAATAGGGTCACCACTTGATTTTTGAAAAAAACCAAGAAAAATAAAAATAGGCTGCTGACCTTTAAAGTGTTTACCAAAGAAAAAGAGTTCGGGGGCTAAGGTACGAATCGTGAAATGTGTTAAGCATCCTGTTAGTCCAACCGTAAGGTTGGCCTATACTAATCATCATTGATTTTTAAGTAGATTTCTCAAATGCATGCAAATATAAAAAATAGAGATGAGGAGAGAACATCCAAAATCAAATACAGAAAATACACAGCATATGTATATAGAACACCGAGACAAAGAAAATAAGAAAAGTAAATTCTAAGTCCTACGACATGCAGTTTCTAACTAAAAGATACATGAAGCAAACCTGCATGCGATATTATAAAAATTAACTTTGATTTAAATGAAAGAACAAAAATATGCTAAATGTCACTAAAACCAAACAAAAAATAAACATGAATTTGCTAACAATATCATTCAATAACTAAAACATCCTAAATTATACTAACATGACAAAAAAAGGTGACAGAAAACTAGCTCTGGGCGCTCGAGCGCCTAACGAGCGCGTGTTAGCGCATGAGCGCGCGAGTGCGCTGCAGGCGCCTAGTGAGCACCATAAAGATTTTGACCTAGGTTTGACCTAGGAGCGCTCAAGCGCAGATCAAGCACTTCTAAAGCGTGGATGAAACACTCAAGTGCCAAGCGAGCGCCAAGAAAACGCAGCCTACTGGAAAGGCATGAGAACCAAGATAGGGAGGACCCAACGCTCGAGCGCCAAATGAGTGCCTAGCGAGCGGAGCCCACTAGAGAATCAAGAGCTCCACAACGCTAGAGGGCCTTAAGGGCGCCTGGCGAGCGGACTCTACTGGAAACACAAGGGATACTAGCGTTCGAGCGCCTTAAAGGCGCTTAGTGAGTGCCCCATTCTAGAAAACAACCACCATGGCCAGCGCTTGAGTGCTTAGCGAGCGCTCAACGAGCACCAAGACAGCGCTCGAGTGCCTATCGAGCACTAAGAAGCAAGGGTACAAACGATGCAAAACGGACGGACATGCAACTAGATGATTCAAATGCAAAGCAACCCAACCCAAGTAAAGCAGAAACCAACAAAACTAATAAAAAAGGATAATACAGACTCTTAGTGGTTTTATCTAGACACCCAAAAATTACCAATTACATTTACAATCTCCCTCTTTGGCATTTTCGGGACAAAACCCCAAACCAACAAAGATATATAGGGAAACGAAGAGCAAAAAACACCCTAAACTATCTTCGATGGCGACAGGCTGAACATGATGAATGCGAAGCTTTCAATCTTGATTCACAAAGTATTAGATACCAACGAGAAGAAAACGAATGTAAATACAAGCAAGATAGTGCAAGCAAAATGAAGAGATGCATTCATTCATTTGATAACATCTAAGGCATATATCCATATCAATTTGCATAAACAAAATACTTGTACTCATTCATGGATAATAACAATATTGGCTACATCATCAGATACAAAATTGCTCCAACATGTGTATACAATAAAAGATAGAAGGAACCCAAACCCAAAATGATACAACATGTGTAGAAACCCTAAAACCCAAACCCAAAAAGATACAATGTAACTATGAACTACTAAGCCATAACTATGAACTACAAGCTAAGCAGCACGACATATCTACCCCTTTTTGGCCCAGAAGACCAACACCGTCGACGTTGTATGAGCCAGGCTCAGATAATCATCCTCGATGCGCTGATGGAGTTGCTGCACTTGGATCTAGAGAGAGGCAACGTGAGAACCGAGATTGATCATCCAGTGCTGAAGAAGGTCCTAACAGGAGGCGAACTGGCTATTGAGAAGCTCCTGCCCGAAATAGAGGTTTCGGATAATGGTGTCAAGGGAATCAAAGCTGGTATCAAAGGAGGTGAAGTGGGTATCGAATCTTTACAGGTCCTGAGGAGAAAGAGGGACCAGCAGGGGTAGGGAAAGGAGGCAGAGGGACGGGAGGAGGAGAATCCAAAGCAGAAATCGCCGAAGGAAAAAGACATAACATGCTAGGAAAAATAGGCTGGATGGGAGGATACTCGGGATCCAGGTAAAGAGAAATTAGAAGGACATCCAGATTAGCTGAGATATGGGCATTGCTCAAGTTCTCGGACTGAGCAGAAAAGTCACCCTTTGGATAAATCGAAGGCCTAGAAGGATAGATGGGAATTAAGCAGGCATTGTAGAGACGGGTGATAAGAGAGCAAAAGGGGAGACCCGCAGTCCCTTGAGGTTGATGGGTATAGTTGGCGATCTGAATCTAGATACGCCAGGGAAGGTCATACTAAAAGCCATACCCAATGGCGTACAGAAGCTCAACCTGAATGGGCGGAATATTGAAGGTGTGACCGGTAGGGTTAATGATAGAAGCAACAATCTTGTTGAGGGCTCGATACAGAGGAGTGAGATAGGCCTATTTGAGAGTAAATTGGAGAGAGAAGAGGAGAGAGTAACCCCACAAATTGTAAGAAAGAAAAAGAAAAAGAAAAAGAGAGTAGCAGAGGAGAGATAAGATAGAGGAGAGAGAGACAGAGAAGAGGGTGAGGAGTCACCCATTGAAGCGATGAAGCCGCAGAGAAGCTGAAAGACTACCGAAGATTTGCTGGAGAAAATTGGAGGTGCGCCAGAGTGAGCTAGAGAGAGAAAAAGGGAGTGAAAAATGAAATCAGGATGGGGGGCCCCACATTTATAGCACCTAGGAAGAGACGCTCGAATGCTCCATGAGCGAGTATTAGCACTTGAGCGCTCGAGCGCTCAGCGAGCACACATTGGCGCTTGAGCGCGCAACAAGCGCCCATGAGCGCTCGAGTGCTCGATAAGCCCCTAGCGAGCACATACCACTGTCCAGGCCACTCCCCCTTAGGCAGCACCCCATACCCAGAAACAAGCACACAAGCATACTGTGGTGCCAGGATTTAAGATTTGGTTCAAAAATAGGGAATTCAAGAGTTATTTTGAAAACTTTTAGCACCTTGAAAATCAAAAGATGTTGAAAATCCTTTTTGTTGAAAAATAGAGTTGCTACTTGATTTTTTAGAAAAACTAAGAAAAATAAAAATGGGCTTCTGATCTTTAAAACGTTTAACCAAAAAAAATATGGGTTCAAGAACTAAGGTACGAATCGAGGAAGGTGTTAGGCACCCCGTTCGCCCAACCTTATGGTTGGCCTCCGCTAATTATCATTAGTTCCTTAAATATGTTTCTCAAATGCATGCAAATACAGAAAATAGAGGCAAAGAGAGAACAGCCAAAATCAAGTAATGAAATACATAGCATATGTATATAGAATGCCAAACAAAGAATAAAAGAAAATCATAGGTCCTAAGGCATGCAAATTTTAGCCAAAGGATACATGAAACAAGCTGTATACAGTGTTAAATAATGAGCAATCAATAAATTGAAACTAACAAGCCCTAATCTTAATGCTAATGATGCGTAATAAACATAACATGATTCAGAGAATGAATAATCTTAAAAGTTTTTAAGCCTTAATCATGCTAGAATACACTACTTATAGCATATTGATGATCAACAAAACACTATACAAACAAAAGCAGGCTACTAGAACAAAACCAAACTTGCTGAAAATAAACAGAGATGGCGACCGTAACTTACAGATGTTACGGTCACAAGAACAGAAAACCAAAAAGGTTGCGATCGTGAGGATTAGAATCACACCTACAAACATGTTAGTGCATTTGGATCATGACTGCAACAGTAGGAAATTCCAACCGCAAAGAATGTAAGCACTTTTTAATAGATAGTGTATTAGGGTGCTACCGTACAATATAGGCGAAGCATAATTGAGATTGTTTTAATTAAACTATAATGATAGTTAACCAAATATTCTACAACTAAGCATGATTTCAAATTTGACGAATCAAGATAATTAAACCTAGTGATATCAAATATAAAGAATAAACATGTTTAAGATCTTACTAATCAGAATAATCAATTTAACACATGATGATTAAACCTAGTGATAATGACACTAGAGAAATGACAAGCAATTTAGCAATTAATATTCAAAATTAAAACCCATGCTCCCCACAGGTGTAGAAAATGTAAGGAAAAAAATATCGAGGTTCCAACAGAATACCTGAGATGCAACAATCCATATGAATCCTTGAGCCGTAGAGTGTGGTGATCAGTTATCTGGTCTTCGAGCAACAGTCCAATTCTAGTATCCAGATGAAAGCTGAGCGAGAATGTGGATCGGGATGTGAGTTGAGAATGTAGCAGAGTACCGGCGTACTTTTAGTAATAGTACTCGATAAAGCGGTAGTATATCGACGTCGAGAAAAAGGTTTTTTGAAATCGTATCAATGGTACGTTTATATAGAGTATGTCAACTAATGAGATCCTACCATGTTCAATGCTCAAACAGGGCTCACAAAGATTGCGGTTGCCACCTTCAAAGGTTGCGACCGTGTGGTTGGAGGTTGCCACTGTAACAAATTGTAGGGTTTCCAAGAGATTCATATGGTGGTTGCAACAATCAAACGAATGGTCACGAGGTTCAAAAGGTTGTGGTTGAATTGCTTGGGCTAGTGAACAACCAGGTCGCAAGGTTTTGGAGGTTGCGGCCTCAAAGTTCAAAAGATGTGATCTTGTGGTTTGGTTTTACAGAATACTAGACTTGGATTGCTTCCCGACGATCGTGTGGAGTCGTCATTCCCACTTGGTTTTCATCATAGAACTCAACTAGATAAGCCTAAGATTCAGCGGGGTCAAATTGGAGTGTCTACAATTGCCCTTCTTTGACACAACTTGCATAGCAACGCGTGATGCGAGTTATATCAAAGACCCAGCCGCCAATCTTAGGCTGCCAATCTTAGGCTGCAAAACACACAAGCATACAAATGATGGTGGTCGTGCCTGAATTTCTATCGAGCTGTCTATGTACCCTTTTGCTAGGGATCAATCCAAAATGTAGTTCTGGGGCAAATGCAAAAGATGCAGGATGCAAGATGTAAAAGATGATGCAGATGCTAGCAGGTCAAAAATATATCCTAAAGGTCGAGTTAAGACCTAGAGGAGCACAAGCAATCAATAATTCAAAGATCGAGTCAAGATCTAAGAATTCGGCTAGAGATAAAATAATCACAAGAATCGAGTCAAGATCCTAGAAATTATCTTAAGTAGGAAGGCAACACAAATTAATAGATCGAGTCACGACCTAAAAATTCGAGACGAGAGCACGGAATAAAAATAATTAAAAAGTCGAGTCAAGACTTTAAAACTATCTTTATCAAAAGAAAAACACAAATTAATAGGTGGAGACAATACCTAAAAATTTGGGACGAAAACACGGGATAAAATAATTAAAAAGTTGAGTAAAGTCTTTAAAATTAAATTTATCAGGAAAAAATCATAAATTAATAGGTCGAGTAAAGATTTACAAATTTGGGACGAGAACACGGGATAGAGATAATTAAAAAGTCGAGTAAAGACTTTAAAATTAAATTTATCGGAGAAAAATCACAAATTAATAGGTCAAATCAATGACCTAGAAATTTGGGACGAGAACACATGATAAAATAATTAAAAGTCGAGTAAAGATTTTAAAATTAAATTTATCAGAAAAAATTACAAATTAATAGGTCGAGTTAAGACCTAGAAAATTTGAGACGAGAACACAAGATAAAAATAATTAAAAAGTCGAGTAAAGACTTTAAAATTAAATTTATTGGGAAAAACCTCAAATTAATAGGGCACGTCAATAACCTAGAAATTTGAAATGAAACACAGGATAAAAATAATTAAAAAGTCAAGTAAAGACTTTAACATTAAATTTATATCCCAAAAGAAACACCCAAACATACCCTCCGAGAACAAACACAAACCCCAAAAGGCAATCATGACAAAAAACAGGTACACCCGCAACATCTAGAGTTCGCAGTCGCAGAGTCCAAAGGATGAGGTCGCGATGTGACCGTTGAAGCAGCTTGTGATCGCCAACATCTTTTTGAATAAACCTTGCAATCACAAGGAAACCCTTCATAAACCGAACGGTCGTAACATCCGAATGTTACGGTCGCAACATCCAAGCGCCTTAAAGGCCCCACAAACGTGCAGGCAGCCCTCACTTTGCATCCTTCACTCTCTCTTTAACTCTCTCTATTCTCTCAAACTCTCTCAAGGTTTTTGGCTTTTGAGGCTTTCTTTAGTACTTTTCGAGTCATTTCCTATTATTCCTTACATATGGCGGGCCACGGACATGGTGACGACATATTTAGGGCACAGCGAGGACCTTCCACCTTTGATAGCTCTTCACTTGGCACCATAGGAGGTGCCGGCTCCAGTGTACCTGCTAATGGGATCACCGCGCCTCAGCCTTCCACTGCTATGGGGGCTATGGACATTCTCGCGATCGAGGCTGGGCGGTCTTCACTTCGTGTTGCCGAGGACCAGGATAGAGCGGCACGGGCAGCAGTCGCAGCACAGGCAGCTACAGATTAGGCGGCAGCAAAGCAAGCAGCTACCGAGGCTGGGATTATTAACTTCTTGGATCCCTATGCTTGTGAGGGGATCCCCACTTCTTTTGACCCTCGTCACTACGCTCCAACTCATCACCGTATGAGATCCAGTGGGATGAGGAGATACGATCCTCCGGTTGCTGATGCTGCTCCCAATCTTCTTCTCCGCAAGCCACAGGGCCACCTCTCCTGCCATAACCATACGGTAAGTCTTCTTTTCTTCTCTTTCAATTCAGAATATTGGAGCATGCCTTATAGCTTTATATTTGAACATAGATGCTTGTTTATGATCCCTTGTTACTTTGAGATATGATGTATGTGATTGAAGAACTTATAACTAATTGCCCCAGTTATAATAATATAATCAATTTAATAAAAGGGACTTATAATGGAAAAATGTTATTTAAACATATTATTAATATTTAAGGGACAAACCTGGACATTGGACCGAGGACCGAACAGATTACCTGGGCAACTGGAGATTTTCGGACAAACACCTGGATGCTAGGATTTAGAACATAGGTGCCCGAAAAACTGGGCTTAAAACATATAAGTGCCCAAGGAGCAGGGCTTTAGAAAACATATAGATTCCTAGGGAGCAAGGCTTGGGGTGCTAGGGAAGTAGGGCTTTAGAAAACATATAGGTGCCTGAGGAGCAGAGCTTAGGGTGCCTGGGGAGCAGGGCTTTAAAAAATGTATAGGCGCCTAGGGAGTAGGGCTTGAGGTGCCTGGGGAGCAGGGCTTAGGGTGAATCTAAGGATCGTCACACACACAAACCTAGGGTTGGGTTTGCCTGGTGCACCAGGGCTCAGGGTGCCTAGCTCACTAGGGCTTAAAAGAACCTAAGGATCGTAACACACACACGAACCTAGGATTTAAAAAAGGGTTTTCCTGGCACACTAGGGCTTAAGGTGCCTAGCTCACTAGGGCTTAAGAGAACCTAAAGATCATCACACACACACAAACCAAGGCGCACCAGGGCTTAGCGTTCCTAGCTTACTAGGGCTTAAGAGAACCTAAGGATCATCACACACACACGAATCTAGGGTTTACCTGACGCACCAAAGCTTAGGGTGACTAGCTCACTAGGACTTTAGAAAACCTAAGGATCGTGACACACACACACACATGAACCTAGGGTTTGAAAAAGGATTTACCTAGCGCACCAGGGCTTAGGGTGCCTAAGTCACTAGGGCTTGAGAGAACCTAAGGATTGTCACACACATACGAATCTAGGGTTTGAAAAAGAGTTTGCCTGGCATACTAGGCCTTAGGGTGCCTAGCTCACTAGGGCTTAAGAGAATCGAAGAATTGTCACACACACACACAAACCTAGAATTTGACAGAGGGTTTGCCTGGCGCACTAGGGCTTAGGGTGCCTAGCTCGCTAGGGCTTAAGAGAACCTAAGGACACATACGAACCTAGGGTTGGGTTTGCCGGATGCACTAGGGCTTTGGGTTCCTAACTCGCTAGGGCTTAAGAGAACCAAAGATGCTGTCTAGACTTAGAAATACCTAGACAATGCTTCGCATTAGGATTTGATTATTTCTCTTTCTTCATTCTCTGTTGCATATGTTTTATTCCAACAGCTTTATTATATCTTCTGATCATCTTCTTTTTGCTTTTTTAGGTTGGCAGATACATCCGTGGCTTCGGTGGCTCAGGTGAGGTGCTGGAGTGGCATGCGGCTCTTCTATCCTCTAGCCGAGCCTTCATCGATGCCTCTGGTTTCGCGTGATTCATACCATTACTGGGTGAGACAAGCAATGACAGAGTTCAGCTGACTACACTAGCAGAGAAATGGTGGGACACCACCAACACCTTTCACTTCATGACATTCGAGGCCACACTGATCCCGCTTGACTTTGCCATGATCACAGGCATTTGAGTTGGTGGTGACCTCATTCCTGTCGACTCCACCAACCTCCAGTCTGCGGAGGCTCTCACCTACTTCCTAGGCACTGTTCCTACCCAAATGGAACGGGGCCACGTTGGGTACTCGTGGTTCCATACCCACTTTCATCATTTCCACTATTTAGAGCCCCACCACTACGAGTGGGTTGCCCAGGCTTTTCTCTTATACTTGTTCGATGTCTCCTTATTTACAAATAAGGAGAATATCATTCATCTTCATTACCTGGAAGCCCTATTCCATCTAAACCGAGTGGCCTCTTATAACTGGGGAGGCGTGGCTCTCGCCACTCTATACAGCTCTATAAGAGCAGCTTGGTGGGAAAGGGGATTTAGGAGCACGAAGCCAGTGGGGAAAAGTTTGGATAGATTCTGACTATTTCTACACCGACTGACTTCTAATCAGGTACAACTTCTATCTCTCATTTACTGTTTTGTTCTGATTACTGTTGTTGTTTTCACTGTTTTGTTCACTATCTTGTTCACTGATCCGTTCACTATTCACTATCCTGTTCACTGATCCTTTCGCTAATTTGTTCACTAATCTGACTCTATTTTCTGATCTAACTAGATACCTTCTTTCCTTTACAAATTCGTTGGGATGTTTGGCAGAAGATGGAGGAGAGGGATGGTATGGATCTGATGTGCAATCGCGGTACATCCGGGTTACGGGTCTTGTTGGAGGACCCATTTTGCCGAGAGTGGTACTTAGGAGAGCAGGTTGTCTGGCAGTCCCTAGGCTTGAATCATTTTTGGGTCACCATGCCTCTTCCTACTTCCATACGCCAGACAGATCTCATGGGCGGCCTCGACATCTTGTTGGAGGTAGCTAGAGCTTTGGCATATGCTTTTATGGAGCTAATTGGAGACCATACGACGTGGATGAAAGACCATCTGATGGGACCGATGGGTCCTCGTCCAGGAGCTATAGGAGATCTACCAACTGGGCTAGAGGAAGAGAGAGCGAGGCAGCAGCGCCAAGAGCAAGAGCAAAGGATGGTGGAGCTGGAGCTACTAAAGTTGCTGTTGGTGTCGGAGTGGCAGCTGATGCTGGAGTGGTGGGTCTAGAGATTCCATGGGACATCTCTACTTACATAGTAGGCCACCCCTTCACCCTTCCAGTTCTGGTTCCTCCAACTTCGGAGTTCAGAGCCGATATCACTCAGGTTTGTTCCTTTTTTCTTTTCCTTTTGTTATCCCGTTTGTTTAGTTTACTCAAACTGAATCTTCTTGTTCACAGTTTAATCAGGCGTGGGTAGATCACATGATGCTTCTGCTGTTAGGGCAGAGAGCATTGATTCGCCAACAGGATGCTACTATTTGGGAAATCGATATTGCCTTCGCCCCAGTGGCCATAGTGAGTACCTTCTGTATTCTTTAGCTCTTTGTCTTTTTCAATATCTTGTACTTATCTTTATCTCCTTTTGACAGCCACCGACTCTAGTCTCTGGCCTAGCACAACTGCAGGTTCTAGTTCTAGGTCCAATGCAAGGTCGTGGGTCCCGTGCTTCCTCCCTTGTTCGCTAATCTTGAGGATCCCTTTCATCTGCTCAAAGCCACTCCCGAGTCATATCTTCTTCTTCTGGCAATGATGGTGATGACAGCAATGATCTGGAGGAGCTGTTTAATTCATCTGAGGCTAGCCCTTCAGACATTGGTCCCTCTTCCCGCCAAGTTCGTCAAAGACATTAGACAGTGATCTCCTCCCCCCCATTTTCGTACTGATTTATTTCACATACACTCTAATACATTTTGATCCACTATGATACATTTGGTTTTTCGGGCTTGCGTGCCTCAGGGTTTCATTTGATGATGGGCCAGGGTGCCCCCGTTACACTTTCATATACATTTAGGCCTTTTACTTTTTCACTTATGTCATTGTGCTTTATTTCCTCAAATCTTAAATTATCTTGATTGCATGATACAAATTACAGTCTAAACTTATGCAAATGAATATCTTATGTGCAATAAATATGAATGTCTTGTATGAAGATAATAGAATTCATAGAAAATAAGGGGCACTAAAAGGATGCAAAGGAGGTACACCTGCAACCTTTGGAGGCTGCGGTCGCAAGGAATGTCAAGGGTAAGGACACGATCGTATGGTTCACAAGGTTACGGCCATGTACTGGATGTTGTGGTCGTTCATTCCAAGGTGGCAGTCACGGGCATCTTTGGTCCATTTCGAACCCTCTATTGTTCAATCTCTTCAATCCCTATAAGTATGAACTGAGGTCCCCATTTTCTGTCATTTTCACCTTAATGGCTTCCTTTCATAGTTCTCTCTCTGCATGGATAGAAGAGTTTTTACACATCGAGCGTCTTAACTTTGCTTCATTCGGTATCAACTCTTTATTCTCCCTTATTGTTGTTAAGATCAACAAACCACTGTTGAGGGCTACTGTACATTTGTGGGATCCACAATCCCATGTTTTCCACTTTGGTCTTGAAGAACTCTGTCCCACCATAGAGGAGTTTGTTGCTATTTTGGACCTCACCTCGAGAAAATCTATAGTCGTGTCGACTTTCTTCCTTTTTAATCGGTAGTAGATAATAAAAATCTGTGGCCTATCCAAAATGGAGGCTTCCCTCTTGACATCTGACGACTGCCTTGACATTCTCTAGATTATTAAGAGGTTTCGTCCTACCGGCGACCTCAACAACCATGGCTTTCAGTTGCAGCGCCGTTATGCATTGTGCTTCTGCCTTCTTGCCCATTACTTCCTTGTTCCTTTTAAGGGACGTGTTAGCTTCTTACTAGTGGACATCATAGGTCAGATATGGTTGGGGAAGAACTTTGTCTCGATGGTACTTGCCGTGACCCTGATTGGATTGGACGCTGTTCATCGAAGTGCGACCACTACCTTTGCTAGCAGCCATTTACTTCTTCAAGTATACTTCTTCCTTTTCAGTAATTCCTTATTAACTTGCATTTAACATTTCCAACCTTTTGAGATGCTCAGGCACTGTCCCTCAGCAAATTAATCACTTTCTACTTGCTTCTTCCACGAGTCTTCGATGGTCAATTCATTAACTACCCAGTTCTTTTAAACTAACTTCAAAACTCACAAGGTACGCATCATGCATAGCATCACCAGTCAACACCCAGAAGAATTGTTTCACTTTCTGCAGACTAATCACCTCTCACTTGCCTCTTCCACAAGGCTTCGACGATCAATTCACCTTCTCCCGGGCTTTTGTCGGGGGCCATTTTGCTTTGCCCTCAAGGGGTCAGTTTCATCCCAACTCAACCATCATGGGTGCATTCATGCCAATAAGTACCTAAGATCCTTGCACTCTCATATACTTTGGTGTCGTCCAAGGCAGTTCTTCTAGTCTTTCGGCTTGCTTCCTTCTACCCTTTCATCTAGTTCAAGTTCAGACCTCAAGGGCTCATCATCATGTCCACATTTTATCCCTTCATTCAGTTCAGGTTCGGGCCTCAAGGGCTCGTCATTGTGCTCCCCTTCTATCCCTTCATCCAGTTCAGGTTCGGGCATCAAGGGTTCGTCATCACGTTCCCCTTCTATCCCTTTATCTAGTTCAGGTTCAGACTACAAGGCCTCATCATCATGCTCCCTTCAACCCATCTTATAGTCCTCATTTGCTATTTTAGCAAAATAGAGTAATCGCTCGCTCCTTCGATTGAAAGCTCATTTTTCACTTTTCTCTCATTTTGCTTTACTTCTTACTTTTTACTGATTTCTCTTGGTTTCCACCTCTGACCTCTCTTGTAGATTTGGCTGATAGAGACGGTAAACCTCATGCAGAAGCTAACCACAGACATATACAATGCCGCAGCCCTCGTTTATCGCCCTTATTATCATATATGCACTACTGAAATGGCTTGGTGGTAGTATCTCTCTTCTCTGACGGGAGTAGACATTACTTGGCAGTGCTCCTGGTGGCGGATCTCCACTATGACCTTGACTTCTATAGACCATCCTGGTGTTCTGTTGATTGGCTTGCGACTGTCCACTTTCTATTACCCGCATAGAAAGATGAGGCAACTCGATCGTAGTCAGATTATATTCCATGGTGTTTGAGGTCGTTTGTACTCATATTCACTTCAGGCTCCATTTCTAGTGAGGTATTAGGAGGCTTGGCCATCACGTTCACTGATGGAGATGCATGTGCTGGAGTGCTCGGAGCTTCCCGAGGAGTACAAGGCATGGCTAATCCAAAATAGAGAGAAATGAAACAAAGAGGAAGGAAAACACGAAGCAAAGAGGAGGAAGATTTAAGGGACCTGCTTTGCCTTTTAGATTTCACAGCTTTCTTTTTTTTTTTCTTCTTTTTAGAGTTTGGGATTTATGTGCTCGCTCTTTATCTCCAAAACCTTGTAATCACAACTGAAGTAATAAAAATTCCATGTTTATCTGAAAAAGGTACTCAATTATTTAAAAATTTTTGATTCTTGCAATTAAACGACTTTATTATCAGAACTCAAAGATAAATTTGCATTGATCATTAATTGGATTCAAAATTGGCTAAAACAAAGAAAATGGCCGAACTTCTTGAAAGAAGCTACCTACGTATCCCAAGAAATTAGAATCAGGCCATGACATAGTTCGGGCTCGATTTACTCTCGGGTTTTAATACTCTCCTTTGATGATGCTATAACTTTTGCCAAGATTGCCCTTTCAGGTTTTCGACCTTGCGGGCTGCTCCAACTTTTGCCTGAGTCGCCTTTTTAGTTTTCAACCCAACGAGCTTTTATTTTATTTATTTTTCTCTCAAGGATAGTACTTTTTTAGCTGGTCCAAATTGATCAGAGTAGAGAACGTATTGCCATCCAAATCCATGATGATTACTGCATCACCGGTCATAATGGTTTTAATCAAAAACAACCTAGACCAGTTTGGCTTGAACATGCCCCTTGGGTCAAATACAAGAGCCCTGATTTTCTTAAAAACTAAGTCCCCTTCTATTAAGTCCCGGGTCTTGACCTTCTTGTTAAACGCACGAGCTGTCCTCTTTTAGTATCCTTATACGTGAAATAAAGCCTGCCGCCTTCTTTTGTGAAACAAGAGTAGCTCTTCCATCCGATTTCTCTGCCATTCTACCTCCAGAATGTTGGCCTCAGCCATTACTCTTAGTGAAGGTATTTCCACCTCAATGGGAAGCACAATTTCCATCCCATACACTAAAGATTAATACGTGGTTCCTGTTGAAGCTCTCTAATCCATGTCCAGTACCCCCACAGTGCAAACGGTAAATGTTCCGGCCAATTTTTATGAGAGCTGATAATTTATTGTAGAATCTTCTTTACATTCTTGTTTGCTGCTTCGACTACTCCGTTGGTTTGTGGCCGGCATGGTGATGCTTTTGTTAGGGTTGTATACTAAAAATCGTAGATTTTATTTTAATTTTAGTATTTAATTTTATTTTAATAAAATTAATTTTTTATTTTTTGAGAATCTTAATGAGCAATGTATGCAATATTATTTCTTTAATGTTATGCATAGATGTCTTTTATTCTGTACAGTATTTAATCTGGTATGTAGAGTACGACTTGCACACAAAAGACCAGATTTTAGATTCTTACAGAATATAAGTATTTGTTTACAGTTTAGATTGAAATAGACATACAATCGGTACGACTGTAGCACAGAGTTTTAGTAGGACTGTCTTGGTTACGGGAACAGATAATAGCGTCGTCTATTGTTCTGACTCTCTGTGCTAGTACACTTTGTGTGTATTGAATGAGACACATTGGGTAATTAATTTATACTAACTATATAAATTAATTTATACCCTAAGATTATTATGAGAGTGTTTATACTCTTAATCCTAAAATAATTATTAATTTGTGTATATTTAATATTCATTATTTTGATTCATTAGAGAGTGTGATCTTATATGGGTCTGTATTTTCGGTGAGCTGAATAGCGGTATTAATTATATAGTGAATATTAAATATTGACGAAATTCACGTCTCGAATGATCGGGATTGACGATACTACCTTAAGAAAGCTTATAAGTTTTGACCTGGCTAAACCTTGTAAGTAATTTGATTATCCAATGGTCAAATAAGTTAAACTGAAGGATTTAAGAAATTTAAAGATGTCGATTAAATTAAATTGTCAATAATTAAATTTAATTGGTGGATATTAAAAATCTTAACGTGAGGAGATGAGTTAAGCATTTAATAACAAGAGCTCAATGCAAGATGGTCTTAAGATTATGACTTAGAGTGCAATTACAGTTCTTTAGTTGTGTGAGCTGTAATTTATTGATTTATAAAAATTACAGAAACAGTTGCAAGATTTTTATAATTACAACTACCGCTAAGAGGTTTTCTTAATTGCGAAAACCGCTGGATACATATCTGGGTTACATTAGAAGTCTTTGTCATAATTACTCCACAAGTCCCTGCTGTAGCCCTATAAATATGCGAGTAGGCTGAACCAAATTTATAACTCGTCTTCCATACTAAAGTTGACCAGGTTCTATTGAGACGAGTTCTCGAAAAATTATAGCCCACACTACGTTCGAGAATCACATAAGAGTATACAGTAGAAGGTCTGAGAGGCGCTTCAACTCGGAATCGAAAAGTTCGTAATTGGAGAATCGTCCTAAAAGGCATTCTTCTAAAATAACTTTGGTGGCATTGATTTTCATTTTGATCGTTCGACATCAAAAGTTTATCTGGAGCCCGTTTCGGCGATTGCCCGTCCAACAATTGGTATCAGAGCAGTTTTGTTTTTTTGTTTACGGTTTATCAAGGGGCCGGATAGATTTAAAATTGTGTTAACTTTGTTTTGTAGGCGTTCTAATCCCGATTTTATGATCATCATTATTTTCATGCTTGATTGAATGGTTTGAATGATGATTATATTTTTTTTAATCACGAGGGTTGATCGTGACAGTTTAAGATTTTTAGATCAAATGTGAGCTTATGAGACATAGATTTTTGATGTAATAGCTATTATATGTTTTTAAATATTAGTTTAGAATATTTAATAATAGATTGAATATGCTAGAACACGAAGAACAGGCGGCAACACCAGCGGTGGTTTTGGGTGTTTTGAGTCACGGATCGCGATGGTTTCTGTACCATTTTGAAAAAAAAAAATTGATAATTTTTTTGCAAATTTTATACATTAAAAATAACAAAAAGGGTTTAAAAATATAAAAAATAGGATATAAAAAACAGCCACTGATGGCGGCACTAGCGGCGGCACCGGGGCTATTTTTTGATGGTTTTTTGTTACATTTTTTTAGTAGATTTTGAGCAACTTTCTTAGGTATAAAATAGCAGTAAAATAGGTCTTAAAAATAGTTAAAAACAATGTCAAACACAGCTGAAAAACAGTGGCAGAAAAACAAAATAGGCAGCAACCATAGACGGCGCTACAGGCGGCTGTTCGGGGCTATTTTTTAGGCTTTTCAGAACTGTTTTCGAGTCGTTCTTCGAAAAAACATGTTGTTGGATATAAGTACTTTTTTCCAAGAAAAACAGGAGCCAAAACCACCACAGGAAAAGACTAAACGAGCGGCGGCGCAGGGGCTGTGGCGGCATAGTGTTTGAGGCTTATCGAAAGCTATTTTTTGGGCTATTTTCATTTTGATTTTTTGACATAAAAATAATATTTTTTGAGAGTTATTTTTTTTAAAAATGGCGTCGAAAACAAAACGCGGGAGTTGTGGCAAAAGCCGCCTGAAGTTGGCAGCATGGGCGGCCTCGGCGGTGCTAGTTGCTGGTCCGGGCTGTCTTGGCTCGATTTTTCTAATATGTTTTGATCAAAATGTGATATATTTATATATCACTACAAATCAGAGAGTCCTGACGCAATCGGGATGCAAGAAACTGATTCAAAAAAGGATTATTACAGCTTATCTTTAAAACAAGTGACTGAAACTCTTCAGAGTTTCGATTTAATCATAAAATTGGGATATATACATATCTTTTATTTATATTCTTATGAACTACGTGGATGATGTATATCTGTTATATATTTTTTTGTTAATTTAATTAATTCAGAATATTCGATTTTAATTAAATATTTTGTAAAAAAAATAAAATTAAGTTTTTTCAGTTAAATAAAAAAAATTTAGATATTTTATTTTTTACAAAATATCACGTTTAAGATGATTTTTATTAAATCGGATATCATGGAAAAATGTAAAAATTAATTTTAAATTTTGAATTAATTAAATAAAAAAATATTTAATCTAAATTAATTATTATTTTCGAAAAATGTGTAACTAAAATAAAATAATTGAATGTTTTTAATTACTATCTTAGCTGAAAAGTTAAAGGAAAAACAGTGTATTCATCAAATTTTATTTGTTACGCATTAAAAAATGAAAAGATGGTTTGACAAACAAAAATCTTTGAAATTGTGTATATGGAAAGAAGTTTTGGACTCTTTCAGATCGTGTAATTTTTTAAATTAATAAATTTATTTTAATTAGACGAGTTTTTATAACTCTCAAAAATATTTTAAAAATCTAAGTGGGAGAGAAATTTATTCACAAATAAATTTTGCGGATTTCATCACCAGTTTGTAAGCGATGTAATTAATTCTACGTGTTGAGAATAAAGCATTTCTCTTTATTAGATAGATTAATTGCGGTATTATCAGTACAAACCTCCTTTATGGATAATTATAGATAATTGTTAGTGTGGATCACTTCTCCATATGAAGGGTTCATTGCGAAGCGACTGATTTGAGATTAGATGATGGTTAACACTTAGTTGCATATAATAGTATCATCTCCATCTGAGTCACTGCTATTACCTACTGGACCGAAACTATGTCAGTTATTTAATTTTACTTGGCAAAGTCAGTTGCTTAGATAGTAAAATTAATACGAATTGACATGTCTGAACAAACGATGGATAGTAGACGTTCTTACATCGAGGCATGCTATTTACAGGGTACTAGGCTGCTGGTGAATTTTTTTTTTAAATGGTAGATGAAACTAAATTAAAATAAATTCAAAGTATTACTCGTTATAATTAACAGTTATTTTTAATTATGCGATTCTCAATATTAAAATAGCTTTTAATCCACTTGCGTCAATACTCAAAGAAAACAAACTAACAAGATCGAATTTTGTTAACTAAAAAGGTAACTTGGATATAGTTTTAACTACCAAGGGTATTCCTTCAATGCCAGAAAATGTGTTTTTTTTTCTAAAAAGAGTTCTTCCTCTGAGCCGAAAGGTATGGAAAAGAAGAAGAAAAAAGTTCAGAAACAGGGTGGCATGATTTCCAAGGTAGTTAGTGGGGCATGGACTAGTATGAAAAAGTCAAAAAATAGATATTTTTACTACAACCAAGCACGGTACAAGAAAAAGCAATGTCTAATTTATCTCAGCAAGCTGAACAAATAGAGTAATTTTTTTCACTGGTTGTGGAAATATGTTTAGCAGTGTTATTTACCAGTACCTGGTATGTAGATATGGGTGCCACTAATCATGTCTGTAATTCATTACAGTGATTCTAAAAAACTCAACAAATTAGTGATGGGGAGATTTACTTGCATATGGACAATAATACAAAGGTGACAGCAGTTGCAGTAGGAGATGTCACTCTCAGTTTTAGTAGAGATCGAATTTTAATATTGAGATATTGTCTTTATGTACCTTCTATTAGAAGGAACTTAATTTTTGTTTCTAGATTGGTTAAAGACAGATATTTGATTTATTTTAATAATTTTGTGGTTATTAAGGATAATAAGTAGGTTATTTATTTTAGTACATTAGTGGATGATTTTTATGTTATTACTCTAATCTTTCCTACACTGCAACTGACTGAATTGAATAACACATCTAATTTACCATATAAGATAAAGTTTTCTTCTTTAATAAACCAAATGTTATTTTGGCACTTAAGCTTGGGTCATATTAATCTAAAAAGAATAAACAGATGGGTAGAAGATGGACCCGTGTTCATTGGAAGTGGAGGCACTTTCAGTCTATGAATCTTATTTAGAGGATAAGATTACCAAGAGGCCTTTTTTGGCCAAAGCCTATAGAACTAAAGAACTATTAGAACTGGTTCACTCTGATGTGTGTGGTCCTATGACAATCTAGGCTAGAGGTAGCTTTGAGTACTTCGTCAGCTTCATTGATGACTACTCAAGGTATAGATACATTTACCCGATGCACCGTAAGTCTGAATGCTTTGAGAAATTCAAAGAATTCAAGACGGCGGCGGAGAATCATCTGGGTAAAAGTATCAAATCATTACGATCTGACCGTGGTAGGAAATATGTCTTTGGAGAGTTTAAGGACTACCTATCATTAGAAGAGGTTATATCCCCATTGACTGCACCGGGCATTCCACAGCAAAATGGTGTAGTAGAAGGAAGGAATAAGACTCTTATGGAGATGGTAAGGTCCATGATGAGTTATTCAAGATTACCCGATTCGTTTTGGGGACTCGTATTAGAGATAGCGGCTTACATTCTAAACTTAGTACCTTCTAAGTCAGTACCTTCTATTCCCACAGAATTGTGGACCAGGCGTAACCTAGTCTGAGACATATTCAGATTTTAGGGTGTCCAACACATGTGCTAAAAGGAAACGCGGGTAAGTTGAAATCGGGAAGAGAAGCTTATTTCTTTGTGGGTTATCCCAAGAGAACAAAGGGCGGTCTATTTTATAATTCTAAGGATCATAAGGTCATTGCTAGTAACAATACTTGATTCTTGGAAGATGACTATATTATGGACCACAGGCCTAAAAGTAAAAATTTTTAGGAAAAAATAAGAAGCAATACTAGTATGACAGAAAAGGAACCATAAGTCACTGATATCCCATTGCCTCATCGTAGTGAGAGGATTATCGGGACAAATGCAAATCATGAACAGGATGCTAGTGCATAGGGTTTAGATTCTGCATATCGTGTTGCTGCTAGTACATAGACACAGGTAGTGCCTCATCATAGTTAAAAGATTATCCATCAACCTGATCGGTATATATTCTTGAGAGAGTCTTTTGACAAGATTCTGGCAGAACTTGATTCTAAACCCTGTAACTACAATGAAGTACTTCAGGACAAAGATGCAGATCTTTGGCAAAAGGCTACAAATTCATAGATAGAATCTATGTATTCTAATCAGGTCTGAACACTTGTAGAACCACCCGAAAGGATAAAATTCATTGGTTGAAAGTGGATCTATAAGAGGAAGAGAGGAGCAAACGGGAAGGTTGAAACCTTCTAAGTTAGGCTTGTTGCAAAAAGGTTCACTCAGAAAGAAAGAATCGATTATGAGAAAACTTTTTCGTCGGTAGCCATGCTTAAGTCTATCCGAATTTTTTTATTCATTATTGCTCATTTTGATTAAGAAATGTAGCAAATGGATGTCTAAATAGCTTTCCATAATGAAAGTTTTGACGATTTTATCTATATGGTACAATCATACAGTTTCATAGCAAAGGGCCAAGAGTACATGTTGTGTAAACTTAAGAGATCTATTTATGGACTTAAGGAGTTATCAAGGTCCTGGAATACTTGGTTTGATCAAGCCATCAAGTCTTATGATTTTAATCAGAGTCCAGATTAGTCCTGTGTGTACAAAAAGTGTGACGAAAGTGTGGTTTGTTGGGATGCAAAAAAAATTTTAGAACCAGCGCCGTGACCGTAAAAAACGGCGCGTGCATTTTTCATGAAAAATAAGAACGGTATTAATCTAAATACTGTTATACCTTTATGAAACTT
>JAOTRH010485817.1:0-24835 GCA_034768845.1 Heliamphora exappendiculata
CCTTTCAAACTAAATTTTAAAAAATATGCCACCCAGCGGAGTCCACTCGAGCGGCTCACCGCTCGAGTGGACCTCACCAATTTTGGAGATTGTTTCAATATTAAATGTACCTCACCACTCGAGCGGCGCTCGAGTGGTGAGGTACCCGAGAGCAAACTGCTCCAAAATCTTAAAAAAATTTTAAGTGTTAGAAAAACACTAAAATTTCTTATACTTTAAGCATAATTTTCACCATCCAAAAATTTGGAGTTAAAAACGTACATTTAATATTGAAACAATCTCCAACTTCTCAAAACTTGAAAACCGTCATTCTAAAGCATAGAATTTCATTCAAAAATCAAGAAGTCAACCCGAGTAAGAACACGACGATCTCACATGTATGCAAGTCATGAATCTATGGCCTTAGGGCCTTACAAACGAATTCCACCAACCCCAAATACAATTCTCGAGAATAACAAAATAATTTCAATGACAACAACCAACTCTAACCAAAATAACCCAAGAGGTCACCACGACCGATCTTCTCATTTGATTACATGCTTCTTTTTATCACCTGAAATGTGTTTAAACAACATGAGCCGAAACTCGTATGAAATAGACTAAAGATGAACAAATACATGACATGCGAGGATGGCTATCTGTGATACATCATGTAGTTTTATCCAAAAACTAAATTCATTTTCAATCAAAGTTTCATTTACATAACCGGATTTTCATAATCAAACAATTTTCATTTTAAATACGACACCATAGTTTTACCCCTTTCACGTCCTTATTAATTTCAAATCGTTCAATTAAGGTTTTGTAAACCCAATTTCACTCATGGTTTTCATACTTTCAATTACTCCCAACCATTAACCAAGATTTTATACACCTAAACCAATTATTGATGTAATTACGTATCAAAACCCAGACGGCGCCTATAGCCCTGGCGTAGTTATCACAACCGGGCCATGCGAAGCCCGATGGATAAATACCTATTCTATAGCACGACACAGAGTGCACACTTTTTGATTTTTCTCGAAAACATCGATGGGTGAGCTGCCCAAGAGCACGCTTTTATGGGAATTAACCCAAAGGAATGGCCTACCTTATATTACGCAAGTTTCTGTTCTTTCATTGATGAGCAACTCGTGCCCAAACTTAATTATCCAATCAAATCATATAGTACTTTAATTTGATCATTTACATTAAAACCAACGCGAGTCCAACCCAAACATGGTTCCTCTCGTCAATACCCAACACACTTAGGGTTAAACCATTTAAATACACACTTTGTTCTCGTTCACATTACATTCGGGTTTAATTAATCCAAATCCCAATTAATCATCACGTGATTTTCGATTTTTGATCATATTAAATGTTCTCATGATTCATTTATTTGAATAACATGGGTCAAACTCCCAAATCAACATCTCATATGGTTCGTATTCAATAATTCATCAGATTTACAAAAAATTTCCAAGCTTACATCCACTATTTTCTTACATACTGTAAATTTATAAAATTTATACACAACTAGTTTAGCATAACCTCAATTTGTCTAAAAACTCAATCAATTTCGTCATCCGAGTCTCCAACCCAAAAACTCACAAATTTTCATGAACTTGGCCCAAATCAAACCCTAGTCTCCCCTTTTTAAAATCAAATCATCTCCAACAACAACCACAAGATAGATTTCACTCAAATTATGTTTGAAACCCATAAACAACATGCTTAAATATTTCTCACCAACCTAGGGTTTCAAAAACATAAGTCTTTCATACTTTTAAGTAAATCTAACGAAAATACAACTCATATACATACAATGATCAAGATTAGTCTTATATTCTACCTTTTTTATGTCAAAACCTCAACAACCAAGCTCTAGCAAGCTCCAACGACGTAGATCTCTAACCGAACGATGAGAAGCAAGTCTCCAATGCGTAGCTCAGGCCTCCAACAGTTTATAAACCAAGGAGGAGCAAGAGAGATCCACCAAAAGTGGATATGAGGAGCTCTAAGATGCTCCAAAGGTGATCTTAGGGTTTTAGGCTTGAGTTAGAGAGAGGATGGAAAGAGAGAAAATGAAAATAAAAGTCCCAATTCGGGAATTTAAAACTGATCTGCTGACAGTCCACTCGAGCGAACTCGGGGCTGCTCCGGTAAGTGGTCTCCACTTACCCGAACTCTCTGTCATAAGCCTGCTCAAGCGGGCCCTAGGCGGCCCGGGCGGTCATCACTAGAAAAAACTTCGAACATAAGATGTCTATATAGGTCAAATTATAAGCCAAACACTTCAAAACTCTACAAAAACAATCTTCAATAATTATTCTTATGCAATACCAATCCTATGATTATTGTCATCAAGATAAAATTTTAATTTCTTTGCACACTTAAATTCGTTTCCATTTTCCACATTAGGCCCCACAATCAGCTCTATTTAATTCTCAAAATAAAAACGGACTGGCTCCCTACATGTGCTATTATTTCTTTCTTTTTTTTTCAAACTATACACACACACACACACATATATCTACATATAGAAATAAATATATGTTGTAGAGAAAAATAAAAAATATATATCTTAGGAACTTTTGTGCAAAAGGCCTATTCCCTTCCTCTAGTTCTTCAACAAAAAGTTCTAGGAATACTTTGTTCGTGTACGAGATCTAATGGGCTTTTGAAATTGGGACACCTTGGGCTTCAAAAGATGGGGTTAGTCTCCTTGAATTAGGCATACCCTTTCCCTTATAGCCATGTGGTGGTGTGATTTTGGAAGCCATTGCACTTGATGATATATGGAAATTGTATTAGCACATTTTAATTATATCTTGTAGCGGTGTAAAATGTATTGAAGTAGTAATGATAACACTTATGTTGTAGCATTCCACATAAGAACACTTCTCTACATAAATAAAGACTTTATACATAATACCGCGATGTACATAGCATACATGATAATAGCAACGAACATACTTATTGTACCTATGTACATATGCATCTTATACTAATATAGTACTACCATTACGCCACATAGTTAAAGGTCTACAAACTAAAACATTAACCTCCACAGCAAATGTTAAAATAAGAAATTCAAATGCGTACAAAGATGACAACAACTATCATTGTCACAACACATACCCACCCCTTTAGGATTAAGGTCAAGATCGGTCAGTGATCTACAAACTAAAACATTAAACTCAATCAATTTTGAACGTGGATCGAGACGTCGAGTTTTTAACTCACCGAGATAAGATCCTAGACTCTCATGTCGTATAAGGGTGCTATATGTAATTGTATGCGTTTCTACCGGTTAAAATACATGAAATTTGATTTTATTTCAGAAGTTAGGTTTTGGTTTGAAAACCATTTTTTGTCAATTTCAATGGATGAAATCGGGTGTCGAGTGTTTCTTTCAAGAATTTGGTGTCAGGCTTGGACGTGTGTGTGTCCGAGAGTGTTGGATGGGAGTTTGGAGGTTTCAATTTGAGGTTTAGAAGGTTGAACCCGTAGCTCATAGGTGGTTTCTGCCTGGGTCAGTCGATTGGTCCTTGAAGGTCAGTCAACTGAAAGGGTTCTGTTTTGGGTTCAGTCGACTGGACCTTGAAGGTCAGTCGACTAACATTGTTCTGCTTGAGGTTTTTGGCTTTTTCAGCGTGTTTTCAGTCGAGTAGGGGCTGAGGTCCAGTCAACTGAGGTTCTGGTCTGTGTGTTGTGGTTTGGTGGTTGGTTTCTTGGTTTCTAATTAGGTTTCAATGGTATTCGATCGATTAATATATGGGATTACTCGACTAAAATACGGTTGGATTTTTTTGGGGTTCGATTGGTTGTGTAGTGGCTTCGGGGGTCGTGTCGTGACCTCGAGATTTGTTTAGACGTCGTCCTCGGGGGTAACGGGCATGGTTAGATGCAGATGGTTGGGGCACGATTGTGTACGTGGTGGTTATATGCGGGACATGTGGGTTCGTTATTCATTTTAAGGTGGGCTTTCGGTGAGAATCGTTCTGCGAAAGGTTCAAATGTTGGCCTCCGGATTAGGTGTTGGTTTTTTGCTATTGGTCGTCCGAGTAAGAGGACGAGTCATCCAAGTGAGTGGATGTCGGGTTGTGTGGCATGTGATGTCGTGGCGGGTTATGTGGCGTCGTTGTGTGAAACGTTGTGTTTTACGTGGTTAGTGCTTTTAAAACTTTAGTTTTTATTATGCATGTTGCAAGACTGATATATGGTCTTGCGGAATGTAAAACTCTGGTTATAGTAGCATGTGTGTGTGTATGGTTATGTGGGTGGACAAAAATGTGGTCCGATGTCCCATAGATGGAAAAGTGGTTTGGTGACTGTTAGCTCTAGTTAACGGGGACAAAAAAGGGGTTCGTATACGTTAACTCTAGTTAACCTTGCATTGTGTGCATAGAAAAAGGAGGGACGAAAATGTGGTCCTAATGATGCATTTTATGTGTGAGTCTGAAGGATGAAAATGTGATCCTGAAGACGTGTGGATGTGTGAGTCTGAAGGATGAAAAAGTGATCCTAAAGATGCGTGTGTGTGTAAATCTGGGGACAGAAAAGTGGTCCTGAAGAAACATGTGTTGTGTATGTTGCACATGGAACATTGTACGAGATGCATCTGTTATGTCGTGTGAATGACGTGTGTCACGAGGGTTAAATGTGTTACATAGGTTAACTCCGGTTAACGGTGTAGTAGTTGGGGCTATGGTCCTTCAGTGAGAGTCTGAAAAAATCCTTGAGGCGGGTGTGTACCATCGTGATTCTGTAGAACTGTTGCATGTGGCTCGTGAGAGTCAAGGCTCGTAGGAGTCGATCTTCGCATGAAAAGCATTATAGTATATTCGTATGTATAGAAAACTTTTTTAAAACTATTTTTAAGGCTCTTGTGAGTCGTGATATAAAACTGTTTTCAAACTTGTTTTGAGACTCGGGCGATTCGTTACATACATTTTACATCTGCTAGCATGTTTAGCTTATATCGCATGTTTGTCTAGTTCCTACTAAGTTTTGGCTCACGATGTGAAATGTAAAATATTTTTTAGGTACCGATCACGCGGGTTGATCTGGAGGTGCCAGAGGAGTGGAAGATTTGTAATCTTTCTTTTGTTTCTTTTTGAACCATTTATGTTTACATGTTAGCAATGTTGGAACCGCGTGTTGTAAGCCTGAGGGCGATATCCATTTAAATGCAGTATGCTTTTTTTTTTAGAGTTTAACATTGGGTTGGGTGTTATGTATGGTTATTGTTGGATGTTTTACGTGACTCGGAGTTTGGAGCGTGACACTAAACATCAAAAATCATGTTTTCGCAACACATTCATAATTCCTTTCGATTTTTAAAACTTATCCTTTTGAAAATCACGTACACATACATCCTTCAACTTTGTATTAAATCATAGGAGAGCAAAACATGCTTTTTCATCAAGCCAAACAAGATTTAAACACAAAATACAATATCCATAGCATTTTACAGTGGTAAAAATGCGTATATAACATGCTTTTAATGCAAGAGAGTCTAAAATTCTACTGTATGGAGTTAAAAACTCGAAGTTTTAACCACCGACGAAAAGCTAAAATCACCGAAATAAGATTCCGTTCGGATGAATGCGAAGTCCTTGGCAAGAAGAATACCGTTCTACCCTCGTAATGCCAAAAATACACCTGGAGCAAGCCAAAAGCTAAAGAGAAGTCTAAGATTTTGGTTTGTCTTTCAAGAGAGACAGAGGAAAGCTTACACAATAAGCTTTGGTTCAAAAACCAAGGCCACCCACTTATAACTCCCACGCGTAACAAACCGCTCGAATGGTCTGAGGACCAATCAATCGGTCCCGCCCAGAAATTTTCCAACTTTCTGCCATAATGCCCACATAGGACCGGGATTAAAATCAACATGCATATCTAAGCCAACACATGCATAAAATATATTGAAATATGCCTTTCTATAAGGACTAAAAGCAATAAACAACACTGTGAGACCCTGTACCGTTTTATTTTCATATTTATGCATATTTGGTGTTTTGTACATGTATTGGCGTTTTCGCCTTACTATGCTTATATGAGTTATGAGGCATGTTTTGGTTAATTGGAGTATTCGGGTTGGTCCCGGGAGCTGCGGAGAGTTACGGTGCGAATTTTAAAAATTCAAAAAAAAATTATTTTGGAAGCCTATAAATATCTAAAGTTAAATATTTTTAGAAGATATTTTCAAAACTTAACTTTTAAGTTTTTTCTTTTTTCTCTCTAACTTCTCGGGGGCCCGAAACTCGATTTTTAACGATCCAACAGCAGATCCTTGCTATTGGCATCGTGGTCTACGCATCCATCCGGACGGATTTTAATTTTGACGAAGCTCAAATTTGCACATGGATCGAGGCATCGGGTTTTTAACCCATCGAGGAAGGATCTTAGATTCTAGTACTGTATAAGGGTTGTATATGTAGTCCTATGCTGTTTCACCATTTAAAAACGCATGATATGTGATTTTTTGTTTTAGATCTGGTTTTTAATTTAAAACTATTTTTTAGTGTTTCGGTGGATGGAAGTGTGTTTTGAGAGTTTCCTTTCAAGGTTTTAGTGTGAAGCTTGGGCGTGTTGATGCTTGAGGGTGTTGTATGAGTGTTTGATGGGTGTTTAGAGATTCAATTTGAGTTTTGGAGGCAAAAACCAGTGAACCCATATCCAAAAAACAAAATCTGGGGAAGTTCAGTCGACTGAACATTGGAGGTCAGTCGACTGGGGGCTTGAGCCAGTCGACTGGGGTCCTGTGTGGGCTGTTGTTGTTGGTTTTGATGGTTTGGGTGGTTTGTTTGGGAAAAGGATGGTTTGAAAATTGAGTTTTTACGAAAACTTTTGGGAAAAACGTGTTTATTGGAGGTTTTGAGCTAACCCTAGGGGTTGAGGCTCGCTTTCTAAAACGTTTACATGAAAATATGTTTTTACATCCTTTGGTTTGATCTCCATGGTTTCATGGATTGGATCTCTTGCTTATACATGCATTGTATAACTACTTTTGAAAAAAATATTTTGGAAATATTTTGTTTTGATCTCCTGGTGAGGGATAGATCTATGTACATGTATAATGTACCGATTTAAGAAACGTTTTAAGAAGATTATCTAGATGTACCGGGATGACGTGTATGTGGCACGAGTTGCCCTCGGTGTAAGTCCAAAAATATGCGCAGCGTAGATACTCTGGTCCTTCGGGTTAGTCCCCGTAAACTGAGACAGTTCCTCGGGTGTCGTGCCCATAGATTGTGTAGTTCATCGTTGTACTCCGTACAGAACCTGTGTGTATCTAGGCGATCCCACGATATCTTGGGGCTAGATACTGGACAGGAGTCTATAGTTGTGACTTCTATCCCCTTGTGATAGAGTCGGTACATAGGATATTATTCTTTTTTTTTGCGATGGTACATTTTGTGAGGGAACGATGTTTTAATAAATTTTTTTCTTAACTGTGGTTGGTTATTTGCAACATTTGCATCACATGATTTTAAGGATGAAAACAAGGGGTTTTATGTTAATAAAACCGTTTTGGGAGACTTGTGTGGTCTGATGGGAAAACTTAAGTTCGCTCCCACAATATGATTGCATATTCTTGCTTTACAGCTTATTATCTGTTTTCTATTGGGATTCGGCTCACGAGTAGAAATTTTCTGTAAAACTATTTTCAGGTGATGGTGTGGATGAGGAGTAGCATGGTGGTGCCCGCGGTAGCAGAAGACTTTTATAGTTTCTCTTTTTGGTATGCCTGTTCCTGAAGGCAGGTTTTGTACGCCATAAGGCGATATATTGTACGCATGTTCAACTGTTGTCTTTCTGTTTATGAGAGATATCTTTGGTTGGGTATTTATTGGTTTCAACAGGCGAATTTTGATGTATGAAAACCTATATCTTCATATAAAATGGATGTTTGGTGGATTTTCACGTGACCCCGTGTTTTGGGGCGTGACAACTTGGTATCAGAGCTCTGGGTTCGAATACCTAAGAGCCATGGGAATAGGGGTTTATCACCTGGTGAGGTTGACTGTGTATGCTTGCTTGCATGGGTTTAAACGTTGGTTTATAATATGTTAATAGCTTTCTGAGCATGATAATTATGTATATATGGGAATGGAGGTTGAATCTCAGAATTGGCGAGTCTTGCCTTCGGGCGTTTGGTTTAACATGTTTAGAAGCCAAGTTAGAAGTGCGTTTGGCCGACGTGTATTCTAGCAAGGAATCTGAATACGTTATCCAAATTGACGAGTTTGTCTTGTTAGTTCTCCTCGGTATGTTAGACGTATTTGTGTAATCTTATGTGGCTATGTGATAGCATGATTATGTGCTTATGTTACGTAGTAGCATGTTGTAGGAAAGCTTATTCTGTTTATATTGCTTCCTATAGAACTATGTCCACGCGGGGAGTGCGAGGACAGGTCGTGGTCGGGGCCATGGCCGAGGACGTGCTTATGTTCAGGTTCCGAAGGAGGGGAACATTCCTGCCCCATAGGAACAAGTGGGTGGTACTGATGTTGGCGGCGCTGATGTCGTCCATGAGATGTTAGCCACTATGCGAGCTATGGCAGAAGCGACCAGGGCTAGTGTGCGGGTTCCTAAGCCAAGGGCTTCTGTAGCTATGTGGGAGTTTCGACGGTTAGATCCTCCGACCGTTTCTGGGGAGCCAGACCCAAAGGTGGCTATTGAGTGGTTAGAAGTGACCATCTTCATCTTTGATACTCTGGATATCGAAGAGGATGCTTTGCGTATAAAGTTGGCAGAATTCCAACTACGGGAAGATGCTAGAGAGCGGTGGAAGTTCGCCAAGACCACTGTGGATGAGACATGGGCTGCTTTCATGAGAGTCTTCTTGGAGAAGTACTTCCCGAGATCTTCGACGGATACTTACCGAGAGGAGTTCCTTTCTCTTGTTCAGGGAAATTTGTCTGTGGTCCAGTATGAGGCCAAGTTTGCGAATCTGTCACGGTTCGCACCTGAGATGGTATCTACAGAGGACTTGCGCACTCGGAGGTTTTAGAGGGGATTTTGACCTGCTATTAAGGATAGGGTTGCAGCTCTAGATATAGAGGTATACATCAAGCAGGTGGAATCTTCTATCCGGGTCGAGAACTCGTTGGCAGAATGCCGTAGGATTAGAGAGAGCGGGAGCCAGCAAGGCAGTGGAGATGCACAGTTCCAGCGGCGCAGGGGCAAGCGCTAGAGGTCGTCTGAACCTAGTTCTCATTTTGTGGGATCATCTCAGCCGCAGTCGTCGGCACCTACACTTTCAGTGGCCTCGATAGGAAGGCCAGAGCAGAGAGGGTTGTTCTGTTTTCGCTATGGACAACCGGGATATTGTTTAGTTGAGTGTCCACAGAAGGGCCAGTCTTAGAGTTTAGCGCCCATCCAGTCACAGGCGAGAGACCCACCTTTCTATTTTTGGTGTGGTCAGTTCGGGCACTTTCGCAGACAATGTCCCAGAGAGGGGAATGTTAAGAGTGCGACAGGAGCATCTGTTCCTTCATCTGTACATAGGCGACAGGCTCTGCAGCAGCCTAAGGCATAGACGTCGAGGTTTACGGAGGAAGGTACTTCAGTGCAGTCGGTGAGGCAGCCATCGACTCAGAGTTATGGTGGACAAACCAGACTACCGCAGGCCAGGGCCTATGTTCTTGTTGATCGTAGGGCTTCCAAAGCACCAGTGGCATCTGATGCTACTGTTACACCAGCCATGATCAGAGGTATTCTTCTAGTCTTTAGATCATGGGCCAGTGTCCTTATCAACACCGGAGCATCACATTCGTTTATAACATCTTCATTTGTATCTGCTTTGGGATTGAAAATGGACTGGTCGGGTAGTACCTTGTATGTGGAGACCCCAGTTCATGGGAGTGTCAAATTGAGCCATGTTTGTAGATCCTATGTGCTGGAGGTCGCCGGTCGTTGTTTAGTGTTTGATTTTATCGTTCTAGACATGACCACATTTGATGTCATGTTAGGGATGGACTGGATGACTACCTGCCATGCCCCTCATAGATTGCGAGCGACGGAGAGTGTCGATCTGTACGACAGAGGGTGACTGCTTTTACTTTGTGGGTGATCGGGATGAGGGCCTGATGTCTGTGCTAGGTGTCACCCGGGTTCGAGGAGATTTGGGTTTTCTCTTTTCTTCACTCAGGTTAGAGAAGCCGGTTGGGGGTCGAGGGGTGTTGCCCCATGTGGTGCGCGATTACCCAGATGTTTTTCCGGACGATTTGTTTGAGTTACCACTGAGTAGAGATGTGGAGTTCTCCATTGATCTTGTTCCGGGAGCTACTCCTATCTCTATGCCATCGCACCATTTTGCACCGGCTGAGTTGCAAGAACTGAAAATGCAGCTTCAGGAGTTGCTTGACAAGGGATTTGTGCGGCCGAGTACATCGCCATGGGGAGCTCCAGCGCTCTTTGCAAAGAAGAAGGATGGTTCGTTGCGGTTGTGTATAAACTACAAGAAGTTGAACCAGGTGATGGTGAAGAACAAGTATCCGATGCCGAGGATCGACGACTTGTTTTATCAGTTGAGGGGGTCGCGCTGCTTTTCAAAGATTGACTTGAGGTTAGGGTATCATCAGCGGAGGATCAGGGACGAGGACATAGCGAATACCGCCTTTCGGACTCGCTATGGTCACTACGAGTTTCTGGTTATACCATTCGGTTTGACGAACGACCCTGCTACATTTATGGGTCTGATGAATTGTTTCACCCTTATCAAGATAGTTTTGTAGTTATTTTCGTGAATGACATTCTCGTTTATTCACCCATGAGGGAGGTGCATGAAGAGCATCTGCATGTTGTTTTGCAGCTTCTAAGAGAACATCGCTTGTATGCAAAGTTCGAGAAGTGCGAGTTTTGGAAGACATAGGTGAGATTCCTTGAACACGTGGTGTCAAAGGATGGGGTTTCAGTGGACTCGTCTAAGACTGATGCAGTGACGGTTTGGCAGCAACCGAAGAATATTTTTGAGATCCGTAGTTTTTTGGGTCTAGCGGGTTATTGCCGGCGGTTTGTGCAAGACATCTCTAGGCTTGTAGCACCGATGACGCGTCTGACACGGAAGGGAGTCACGTTTGTATGGAGCGAGTCTTGTGAGTCAGCTTTTCAGGAGTTGAAGAGGAGACTGACTAGTGCACCAGTTCTGATTGTTCCAAAGTGAGGTTTGAGTTACACAGTGTATTGCGACGCTTCACGTGAGGGTTTGGGTTGCGTGCTGATGTAGGAGGGCAAGGTTGTAGCTTAAGGATCCCAACAGTTAAAGACACATGAGACGAACTACCCGACACATGATTTGGAGTTAACATCTGTGGTCTTTGCTTTGAAGACATGGCGTCACTATCTCTATGGTGAGCGTTTCGAGGTCTTCTCTGATCACAAGAGCCTAAAGTACTTATTTTCATAGAAGGACTTGAATCTTCGCCAGCAAAGATGGATGGAGTTGTTGGAGGACAACGACTTTGATTTCCAGTACCATTCGGGGAAGACAAATGTCGTAACTGATGCGCTCAGCAGGAGATCTTATGGTTCGTTAGCTTCTGTGGCTATACGGGGATGGATTATGCTTGGGGATGTTGGGGAGTTTGATCTGTGTCTTGGGGAGACAATGAGAGGTGCGACCTTATATGTAGTTGCTTCATAGCCCGCTTTAGTTGCACGTGTGTTGGAGTCCCAGAGGACCGATCAGGAGGCTCAGATGATACAGGACCGCATTGCCAGTGGGGCAGATACAGCAGGATGGATGATGAGTTCAGATCAGAGTCTGAGGTTGTTAGGGCGATTGTTTGTGCCGGAGTCGTGCCGTGCTAAGGTGCTACATGAATTTCATCACTCACGTCTTGCAGTGCATCCGGGAGGCACGAAGATGTATCACGATCTCCGCCAACAGTTCTAGTGGACGGGAATGAAGAGGGATGTGATCCGATTCGTTTCTCGTTGCTTTACTCGTCAACAAATGAAGGTGGAACACCAGAGACCTGCAGGATTGTTGTAGTCGTTACCTGTATCAGAGTGGAAGTGGGAGAATGTCACTATGGATTTTGTATCAGGACTTCCATGCTCGCCGAGGGGACATGATACTGTTTGGGTTATAGTGGATAGGCTGACGAAGTCAGCACATTTTCTTCCCATTCGAGTGAGAGACTCAGTGAACAGATTGAGCAGATTGTATATTCAAGAGATAGTTCAACTACACAGAGTACCAGTGACTATTGTTTTTTATCAAGATCCGTGCTTTACATCGTGCTTTTGGCAGAGTTTTCAGGTGGCTTTAGGGACGAGCATGACTTTTAGTATAGCTTTTCATCCTCAGACCGATGGTTAATCTGAGAGAACCATTCAGATTTTGGAGGACATGCTGAGAGCCTGTGTGCTTGATTTTTGGGGTTCTTAGGAGGATCATCTATCATTGGTAGAGTTTGCATACAGCAACAGCTATCAGTCCAGTATTGGGATGGCACCATATGAGGCTCTGTATGGTAGGTCGTGTAGATTGCCTGCGTTGGACAGAGGTGGGAGAGACTGCTGTTTTGGGACCCGATCTATTGCGGAAAATGATCGAGCTGATTACAGTGATTCGTCAGTGACTGGTGACAGCTCCGAGCCGCCAGAAGAGTTATGCTGATCGAAGGAGGAGACCGTTAGAGTTTGCCGTGAGAGACCATGTGTTTCTGAAGGTCTCTCCACGTAGAGGGTTGATGAGATTTGGTCGCAGCGGGATTCTATCACCAAGTTTTATTGGACCGTTTAAGATCCTGGAAAGGATTGGGGTGGCAGCATATCGCCTGACTCTGCCACCTCAGTTAGCATCTGTGCATAATGACTTTCACGTCTCTATGCTTCAAAGTTATGAACCAGATCCGTCTCATGTGTTGGATTGGACTGAGTTGCGAGTTGATGAGAATGTGACGTATGAGGAGCGTCCTGTGAAAATTCTGGATATGAAGAAACATGTGTTGCGGGGGAGAACGATTGCCTATGTCAAAGTTCAGTGGCTTCATCACGGGGTTAAAGAAGCGACTTGGGAGCTTGAGTCTGGGGTTCGTGAGCTATACCTGGAGCTATTCACCACGTGACCTGGTAGTGAATTTTGGGGGTAAATTTTCTTAAGAGGGGAAGAGTTGTGAGACCCTGTACCGTTTTATTTTCATATTTATGCATATTTGGTGTTTTGTACACGTGTTTGCGTTTTCGCCTTAATGTGCTTATATGAGTTATGATGCATGTTTTGGTTAATCAGAGTATTCGGGGTTGGTCTCGGGGGCTGCAGGGAGTTACGATGAGAATTTTAAAAATTTTAAAAAAAATATATTTTGGAAGCATATAAATATCTGGAGTTAGATATTTTCAAAAGATATTTTTCAAAACTTAACTCCTAAGTTTTCTCTTTTTTCTCTCTACATTCTCTCTAACTTCTCATGGGTTTAGGGCTCGATTTTCAACGATCCAATAGTGGATCCTTGCTATTAGTATCGTGGTCTACGCATCCATCCAGACGAATTTTGATTTTGACGAAACTCAAATTTGCACGTGGATGGAGGCGCCAAGTTTTTGACCCAACGAGATAGGATCTCAGATTCTACTGCTGTATAAGGGTTGTATATGTAGTCTTATGTTGTTTTACCATTTAAAAATCCATGAAATGTGGTTTATGTTTTAGATCTAATTTTTTATTTGAAACTATTTTTCGACATTTTGGTGGATGGAAGTGGGTTTTGAGGGTTTTCTTTCGAGGTTTTGGTGTGAGGCTTGAGCGTGTTGATGCTTGAGAGTGTTGTATGAGTGTTTGATGGGTGTTTAGAGGTTCAATTTGAGTTTTGGAGGCAAAAACTAGTGAACCCGTAGCCAAAAAACAAAATCTGGGGAAGTTTAGTCGACTGAACCTTGGAGGTCAGGCGACTGGATCTTGTTTTGGGAAGTTCGATCGACTGGACTAAGAGGGTCAATCGACTGAAATTGCTTCTGTTTTTTGTTCTCTTTTCCAGAGAGTTTTTCAGTCGACTGGGGGCTTGAGCCAGTCGACTGGGGTCCTATGTGCGCTGTTGGTGTTGGTTTTGATGGTTCGTGGTTTATTTGGGCAAACTGTCACTGCATTTTATTTGAGCCAATCACTTTTCTTGAATTTTTTTTACTTTTTCTTCACTTTCTCTCTAGCCAAACACTTTTCTCCAAAAAAAAATTAGAGTTTGTGTACATTTTTCTTAACTTTTTTGGAGAATTTATATTCTTATCTCCTAAATATACACATATCCACATTTTATACTAACACCTAATCTTAGGAAGACACTAAGCCTTAGAATGACACCTAGCAACTAGGTGAGTCACCGATTGTCTTGATCACCAGCTTAAGTTAATTAATTTAGGATTTCTTCCCATACGTATTAATCAAGATCTTCCAATATCAACAGGTTGATTGTTTTGCTCATGTATCTTTTTTATTAATCAAATTAATAGAGTTTTGGTTAGTTAATCTCACTTAATTAGGTTAATCATGCTTATTGGTAATTAACCCTAATTAGGCTAATTAATTATACTTATTCCCACTTAATCTTGATTAACTTTTACATTTTAATTTCAAATTTTCTTAAATATTAATATAATTCTTTTAAGCACCTCAATTAAGAGATTTCAAAATTGTGTAATTGCATAATTATACATTAATAAGATTAGTTAGTGAAGCACGTCTATTTTTCTCTCTATACTTTGTACACTATATAAGTGCAAGTTATAAGAATTTTAATATTATCAAGTATAATATGCATCAATATACTTTTTTTTTTGCATAAGTAAAATGCTTTCATACATGTTTATTCAAAGTAATTTCAAGAACTTTACATGTAATTAATATAAATAAAACAAATCATACATATAAAGCTATTGTATTACCTTGGGTATTATACTCTTCCCACCTTGAAAGAGTTTGGTCCTCCAAACTTAACTTACCTCATGCATCTTTATCAAAGTGATCCTTCCACCTTAATTTTACCGTAGGAATCATCTTATTTCTCAAAACTTGCTCTTCTCTCTCGATCTACAATCTCTATTGGTTGTTGAACATAACTCAAATCATCTTGTACAAAAAGTATATGAGTTAAAACTTATGCTGAGTCTTATAGGATTTCTCGCAACATAGTGAAGGGATAGAAATCTAAGGATACAATGATAATGAATACGAATCAAATCAAACGCGGCACGAGAACACCATCCAAAGGGTAGGGCACCCATTGCACACCATATCTCATATTCTCATGATTCAAATATTTGGGTTAAATTAGCTTAAAATCCTAAGCCAACATCTCATGATTTCACGTTTCATCAATTTTCACAGAATTTATACAAGAATAGGTTAATACCACCTTCAATTAACCAAAAATCATGTCAATCTCATATTTGAGTTCACCAATCCAAAAAGCCCTATTTTATTCAAGGTTTAACCAACCCAAACCTTAATTTCTCAATTCATAAATCCATATTCCATTAACAACAATAACATGATAGATTTACCACAAATCACATTTAAACCCGTGCTTCATCATGCTTTCATATCAAACCCTAACCTAGGATTCCAAAACATATATGTATTCATGCTTGTATGTATATACGTAAAATATACAACACATGTCCAACAAATATTCAATGAGAGTCATAGATTGTGAGACCTGATTCCTTTTGTTTTGTTATCTATACATGTAACGTGTTGGTAATCATTATAGAAAAGTATGTTTCTATATGTTTTATGCATATGTTGGCTTAGAATGCATGTTAATTTCAATCATAGCCCTGTTTGGGCATGTGGTAGAAAAGTTAAAAACTTTTTTGGGCAAGACCGCTCGAGCGGTCTGCCTATGTGGGTAGTTTATATGCCAGCTAGTGACCTTGATTCTCGCACCAAAACTTATTTTGAAAGCTTCTTTCTTTCTCTCTTGTAAGAAAAATCAAATCCTCTATCTTCTCTGTAGCTTTTCGCTTGGTTCGAGCTCAGTTCTTGGCATTGCGATAACCGATTGTTGATATCCTCACCGTAGGCTTCACGTTCATCCGAATGGAATCTCATTTTGGCAACTTTGGTTTCTTGACGGTGTTTAAAGTGTCGAGTTTTTAACTCTCGGTGATAGAATTCTAGACTATCTTGCTTTAAAAGGATGATACATGTGATTTATACGCACTTTTACCGTTTTAAAATGTTATAAATGTTGAACTTTTTGTTTAAACCTTGTTTGGTTTGATAAAAAGCATGTTATGTATTTTTATGGTTTATTACAAAGTTGGTAGACGTGTGTGTCCGTGGTTTTTGAAAAGAATATTTTTGAAAATCTAAAAAATTTATGTATATGTTGCGAAAACATACTTTTGGATGTATGGAGCTAGCCCTTGGGATTGAGCCTTGATTTTTAAACGAATCGATTGAAATGGTGAAAATATTTTAAAAATGTTAATCGATCTCTATGGTTTTATGGACGACGTAGCTGAATGCTATTGAACATTCTTGGCTGCGTGTATTTACAAACATTTTCGTAATTGAGTTGTGTGCATTTTTAATGATTTTATAGATGTGCCATAACAATGTGTGTATGTGAGCCTCTATTGCTCTTCGATGAAAGTCTAAAAAATTTGCACGAGTAGGTGCTTTATTCTTTCAGATTAATCCCCGTAAATGAAGTGGTTGCCCCAGCGAGAGACGCTTGTTGTTGTAACTGCGTATAAAACTTGTCATTAACTAGTGAGTCATTGGATGCCTCGGAACAAGGTTAATGGTCGAGAAATTATAGTTGTTACCTTTGTCTTCCGGGGCGACAGAGTCAGTACATAAGAATTACTGTGAGTTATGGAAACCTGGTTAGAAAATAACGTGTTGTTTATGTTTATTAAACTGTTGGACGTTATGAGATTATATGAAAAGTTGTGGTTATAAGGATGGAAAACCGTTTTGAGACTTTTGTTGTCGACTTGTTCATATAATTCGTGATTGCATGTTATGCTTTTAATTCCTGCTAGTCTATTTTTATTGGGCTTCGTCTCACGTTGTGGGATTTAAAAACTTTCAGATGAATTTGATCACATGGATTGATCTCGATGAGCCCCGGAGGAGGCGAAGGCAAAAACTCTTTTGTTGTTATTAGTAGTTTTGTTGATCAATTGTTATCACCATTTTGTATTTGGATCATGTAATGAAGTTGTATGTTTTGGACCTGAAAACATATTATATAAGTCTTGAGGCCTTGGTATCAATGCATGTATGTAGTATGTTATGAGAGGAATCATGGGTTGGTTGTTTGATTTCATAGTTGTATGAAATGATTATTGTTTTCAGTTCTTTTATGTTTAGCGTCAAATCTTATGCCTCGATAAGAGGTTTTGAACCTTATTTTAGCACGTTTTTGTTTGCTTGTTGTGCCTCGGAGGTTTTCAAAAAGTTGGGAAAAATGTGAAGTGTTGGATTTTCAAATGAGGAGTGTGAAAAAGGATCATGAGCCAGACCGCTCGACGAACCACTCAAGTGGTCTATCGAGCGATCATGGTAAACATTTTGTTTTTTATTTAGCGTGGCAGAGCAGTGTGTTTGCAAGGTCCGCTTGAGCGGTCTTTTGACTGATCGAGTAGTCTGGGCTATTTTTTAAAAAATTTGCTTGTTTGGGGACTGTGACCTTATTGTTTTAGGGTTATTTTTTTATATAAAATAAACCCTCGAAAGTGCATTTTCTAAAGGTTTTAACCTAACTTTCGTTGTAGTTGTTGGACCCGTTTGGGCTCAGGTGATTTTATTGGAGCTTGGAATCATAAAATAGAATTTTTCTTGGGTGATTCACGTGACCCAGATTTTGGGGTGTGACATAGATCCTACCTCTTTGATGATTAATCCACAAGAATCAAGTTTCAAGCAAGCTCTAACGACCAAAACCACCAATCGATTAGTAGAATGAAAGCTCCTAACGCGTATCTCAAACCCCCCATGGGTGTTCAACCAAGAGGTGAGCAAAGGGAGACCCACAAATAGAGTAAAAGGAGCTCAAAGAGGCATAAAAATCTGGTTCTAAGGCTTCTAACTCGAGTTTAGAGAGAGAGAGAGAGAGAGAGAGAGAGAGGGATATGAAGAGAATGAGAAATGAAATGTTTAACTCGCAGCTTAAAAAGCTGCTGTCGACACCTAGCTCGAGTTGGCCCTTCGGCCGCTCAAGAGGCCAACGCTGAATGTAGCTCCGAAAAAAGATGTATGTACATAGTTTGGATTTTCAACCAAACATCACCCAACACATCCAAACACCTCACAAGAATTGTTCTCATGCATAGACAAGCATACAATTATTATCATACAACTTTATCACGATTAAGATTTAATTCTAGCTCGCAATTAATCACTCAACCACTTATCACAAAGAATCACATAACGACGTTTAATTAATCCTTACAAATTAAAAGGGACTAGGTCCCTAAAACCTCCTCCACTTGAGAAATTTCATCCCCGAAATTACATATGCATCAAGAATCGAACGACCTAGGGTACTTCAAACATACTTCCAACTCTTGTTCCCATGTAGCTTCTTTAACACCGCGATGAATCCATAACACCTTTACATAGGTGATGGTCCTCCCTCGAAGAATTTTTTATTTGGTGTCAAGAATCTTCACCGGTCTCTCCTCATAGGTGATATCGTCCTCAACCCTCAACTCGGTCCAATCCAAAACGTGTGAAGAATCCAGTTCACACTTGTGCAACATAGATGCATGAAAAATGTTGTGCACTGACGTTAACTGTGGTGGCAAGGCAAGGCGATGCGATAGGCCACCTCTTCAATCCTCTCAAAGATCTCAAATGACCCAATGAAACGTGGTGACAACTTCCTGCTCTTCCCGAATCTCATCAAACCTCTCTGTGGTGAGACCTTCAAGAACACATGGCCTCCCAACTCAATCGCCCACGGCCTCCTCCTCTTATCTACATAACTCTTCTAACAATTTTGTGCAGTCACTAAATGTTTTTGGATTGCTACAATCTTCTCTGTGGTCTCAATGCTTAACTGATAACTGTTGTAGGCAAACTTTATTAATGGCAAATGGTCCTCCCATAATGCATGAAAGTCTAGAACACACGCTAGCAGCATATCCCCAAGTATCTTAATAGTGCATTCTGGCTGGCCATCTATCTAAGGATGGAAAGTGGTACTAAAGAGTATACTCGCCCCCATGGTTGACTGCAGACTCTACCAAAAGCGTGAAGTAAAACGGGGGTTTCTGTCTGAAATGATGGAAATGGGCACTCCATGAAGTTTGACGAGCCTGCTAAGCTTGTCAATCGAGTCTGTCATGCGAATAGGAAGGAAGTGCACAGACTTAGCCAACTAATCAACCACAACACAAATGGCATCATTCCCCTTTGGCAACCTCGAAAGACCAAACATGAAGTCCATGGTAATGTTCTCCCACTTCCACTCCAACACTGGCAATGGCTGCAATAGCCCGCTGGTCTCTAATGCTCGGCCTTCACTTGCTGGGTAAGTAAGGTAATGCGAAACAAAAAGAGCAACATTCTTCTTTATGCCCTTCCACCAAAACTGTCTACTCAAGTCATGATACATCTTAGTGCCACCCTGATGTATTGCAAGACACGAACGATGAAACTCCCAGAGCATGTCCTCACAACATGCCTCTAGCATGAAGATCTTTCCAGCGAATCTCAAGCTCTGATCCAAGTGGATAGTCCACTCCATGGCATGCTCGCCACTTAGGGCTCGCTCCCGATATATCAAGCTCTTTGCATCAAGCTACTGTGCCTCCACAACGTGGTGAATAAGGGTGGGTTCCACGAATAAGGTAACACGGTCATCAGACTCATCGAGGCATAGGTTGTACTCGCCAACCTCTCTAAGTATACTCCATTCCCTCACGGCAATGTGAGCTAAAGAACCCAAAGACTTCCAACTGAGGGCATCAGCCACCACGTTGGCCTTGTCCGGATGATATTGCAGATCAAAGACATAATTGCCCAAGAACTCCATCCATCTTCCCTAACACAAGTTTAAGTCTTCTGTGAAAACAAATACTTTAAATTTTTATGATCCGAAAACATCTCAAAGCGTTCTCCATACAAATAAAGCCTCCAAGTCTTTATAGCAAAGACAACTGCTGCAAGCTCTAAATTGTGGGTACGATAGTTCTTTTCATGAACCTTCAATTGCCTCGACCCATAAGCAACCACCATGCTCCATTGCATCAACACGCAACCCAACCCTTTGTACGACGCATCGCAATACACAGCGTAGCCAAGTCCCCTCTCAAGCACAATCAAAATAGGTGCACTGGTCAGCCTCTCCTTCAATGTTTAGAAGACGAGCTCACAACTATCGTTCCACACGAACTTGATTCCCTTTCGCATAAAGTGCGCCATAGGCACTGCAAGCCTAGAGAAGTCCTTCACGAACTAACGATAGTAACCCACCAAACCCAAGAAACTTCGAATCTCAAATACATTTTTTGGCCTCTCCCAATCCATCATAGCTTCTATATTAGAGAAATCCAATGCCACGCCGTCTCCCAAAACTACATGCCCAAAAAACTTAACCTCGGGCAGCCAGAACTCACACTTGTCATACTTGGCATACAAACGATGCTCACGTAACAACTATAGAGCAATCCGAAGATGCTACTTATGCACCTCCTCCGACGGTGAATAAATGAGAATGTCATCGACAAATACCACCACGAATCGACCAAGGTAATGGTGAAAAATATAATTCATGAGGTCCATGAACATCACCAGTGCATTCGTTAGTCCAAATGGTATGACTACAAACTCAAAATGCCCGGTACAAAAAGTCATATTTAAGATGTCCTCTTCCTTAACTCGCAACTGTTGATAACCTGACCTCAAATTTATCTTGGAGAAGTAACACGAACCATTCAATTGATCAAATAAGTCATCGATATGAGGCATAGGGTACTTGTTTTTAACGGTCATGTGGTTCAATTTACAATAATGGATGCAAAGGCAGCTCCATCCTTCTTCTTTGTAAACAATGCCGGCGCTCCCTAAGGTGACACATTATGACAGATAAAATCCTTGTCCAACAACTCCTGGACCTCCACCTTCAACTCTAGTAACTCGACCGATGCGAACCGATAGGAAAGGATAAAAATAGGGGTAGTCCCCGGAATGAGGTTAATGAAATGTTATGGTTATATACTCAAAATCATAAATTTATTTGGTTTTAATATTTTATTTAATTTTAATAAAATTAATTTTTTATTTTATGAGAATCTTTATAACCAATGTATGCAATATCATTTCTTTAATGTTATGCATGGATGTCTTTTATTCTGTACAGTATTTAATCTGGTGTGTAGAGTACGGCTTGCACACAGAAGATAAGATTTTAGGTTCTTGTAGTAAGTATTTGTTCACAGTTCATATGAAAATGAGCATACCATCACTACGATTGTAGCACAAAGTTTTAGTAGACCTATCTTGATTACGAAAAATAGATAATAGTATCATCTATTTTTTCGACTCTCTATACTAGTACACTTTATGTGTATTGAATGGGACACATTGGGGTAATCAATTTTATACTGACTATATAAATTAATTCGCACCCTAAAGTTATTATGAGAGTACTTATGCTCTTAATTTTGAAATAATTATTGATTTGCGTATATTTAATATTTATTATTTTAATTCATTAAAATGTGCGATCTTATATGAGTCTATATTCCTAGTAAAATAAATAGCGGTATTATTTATATGGAGAATATTAATTATTGACTAAATTCATGTCTCAAATGATTGGAATTGACGATACCCCCTTAATAAAACTTATAAATTTAAACCGGGCCAAACCCTGCAACAGATTTAATTATTTGGCTGTCAAATAAGTTAAACGAAAGGGTTTATAAAATTTAAAGATGCCGATTAAATTAAATTATTAGCAATTAAATCTAATTGACTGGTATCGAGAATCTTAACCTGGGGATATGAGTTAAGTATTCAATAACAAGAGCTCAATGCAAGATGGTCTTAAGATTATGACTTTGAGTACAATTACAGTTCTTTAGTGGTGTTAATTGTAATTTAGTATTTTATAAAAATTACAGAAATCGCTGCAAGGTTTCATAATTAAATATACCGCTGAGAGATTTGCTTAATTGCGAAAACCGTTAGATACATATCTGGGTTACACTAGAAATTTTTATCACAATTACTCCACAGGTCCCTACTGTAATCCTATAAATATGCGGGTAAGCTGAACTAAATTCATAATTTGTCTTCAAGACTAAAGCTGACCAGGTTCTTCCGGTACGAATTCTCGAAAGATCGTAACTCACACTACATTCAAGAATTGCATAAGAGAATATAGTAGAAGATCTGACGAAAGCTTCAACTCTGAATCAAAAATCGTAGTTGGAGAATCGACCAAAAGGTATTTTTCTAAATTAAATGTGATGGCACAGGCTTTTAATTTGATCGTTCGACATCAAAAACATTTATCTTGAGACCGTTTCGACAATTACTCATCCAGTTATTTTTTTTATCAAAAATTATTTACAAAAATAATGCATCTTAATCGCTTGTGAAAATCATGTTAAAAAATTATATATTTTCACTCTGTTGTATTCCTAGCTAATATAATTACTTTTAATTTTTAAGGCATATGGATAAGAGGAGAACCTTTATTAAAAAATATTTTAAACAGTTTTCTAAAAAATGGTAATATGATTGTAATCATCAAAAAAATAGAAATTGTTAGCCCAAGAGCTTTTTAATTTAATTTTGATAATTTTTATAATTCATTTTCTAAGAATAAATAATTTCTAAATAGATAATATTTTATATTTCTAAAATGAAAGTATTAACACATTTTGAACAATCTAAGTTGACACATTAGCAAAAAAGAAATGACTTTTATCTCAAAATATTCAAATACCTAAGAATTCTTTAATTAGAATTTTTTGTGTTGATCTTAATTGAAAATTAAGTCAAATACTCAAGGAAAAGTATACTTGAAGCTTATCAAGTGTGTCAACACCAATTGATCAAACGTTTTGACACCCTAACTGTTTTTCAAGTGGATCTTCAGGTACCAAAAAGTTAGTGTCAACACAAACTAGTTTTTTTTGTCAACACAAAAAGTACCGAAGTGCCCAGGACTCATTTTGAGTCGACACAAATCAATTTTGTGTTGACACAAAAGTGATCCTCACTTTTAATTTTCGAAAGTTTGGGTCGACACAAATGAAAATTGTGTCAACACAAAACAACCGAGCCTGCCTGCAGAATTTTGGTGTCGACCCCAAGAAGATTTGTGTCGACACAAAACTACCGAAGCTAACTGCAGAATTTTAGTGTCGACCCCAAAGCACATATGTGTCAACACAAAAGTACCGAGACTTCCTACAGAGATTCAGTATCGACACCAGAGACAAGTTGAGTCGACACAAAACGGTTCCTCCGGATGCTGAAGTTTCAAACGAGTCGACACCAGATTCATTCGTGTCGACCCCAGAACGTTGGAAGCTAAAGTACAGAATTTGTGTCGACCCCACAGAAGATTCATGTCGACCTAACTCCTTGAAGAACCCTGCCCTAGATACTTTGTGTCGACACTAAAGCTACTTGTGTCGACCCTAAAAACGAAAATTCAAAATACGGCAGATCTCAACGGTTGGATTTTTGGCATTTATTACCTCCTCCTACCTCCAACGATCAAGAACTCACAAGAACTTATATAAGGAGTTACTTCTCAGTTTTTTTTAAAAAAAGAGAGACTTGCGTTTACTATTCTATTCCTCAAATTCATATCAGAAATCATCAAGCTCATATTTATTGTTGCAACTCCTGTTCTTGTTCCTCATCTCTCTTTACTCTTTCATTTATTGTAAATCAATCTTGTAAAGAGAGTGAGTGTTCTTCATTTATTACATCTCATTTATTGTAATCAAGGGTGAGTCACCATTTAGCCTTTGAGTGAGTGAGTGAAACTCATCAAAGAAAAGTTCAAGAGAGATTAGAAAAAAACAGGGGCTTGTTTTCATAGGATCTTCTTGAAGCTATAACAGGCTTGTAAATGTGCCTGTAAACATTCAAATAGCTCAAGTGGAATCTTGAAGAGTGGATGTAAGCTAGAATAAAGCCGAACCACTATAAATCCCTAGTGTCTGGTTCTATTTCTCTATCCCACATCTTTTAATATTTGTATTGGTTATATATCTGCATATCTTGCTTTATTGCTATATTAAAATATTTTCAAAAAGGGTTTTTAAATTACTATTGCCTTTTTTAAAGATCCAATTCACCTCCCCTCTTGGGTTGCCTAGATCTAACAATTAGTATCAGAGCTTGGGCTCTTGTCTTTGACTTAACAGTCTAAGAGTTTTAAATGGTAACCACTAGTATTGGACATGTCCAATCTGAAGGTCAATCGACCAATAGACCCCCTTTGTTCAATGGAATAAACTATAATTATTGGAAGGCTAGAATGAGAATTTACATTCAAGTCGTAGGCTATGACCTTTGACGGGTTATCATAAATGGACCTAAAAAATTCACCAAAACCGTTGAAGGGGTTGCTGTCCCTAAACCAGAGGCAGAATGGACTGAGACTGACATAAGAGAAATACAAAAAAATGCTAAAATTATGAATCTCCTATATTGCAAACTTGATCCAAATAAGTTCAATAGGATCTCTACATGTGATACCGTAAAAGAAATATGGGATAGACTCGAAGTTACCCATGAGGGTACTAATCAAGTGAAAGAGTCAAAAATTAATCTTCTTGTGCATAACTATGAACTATTTAAAATGAAGTATGATGAAACAATTTCTGATATGTTTACTCGCTTCACTGATAT
>JAOTRH010485827.1:0-24835 GCA_034768845.1 Heliamphora exappendiculata
AAATTAAGTATACTTATATCCTCTTAATTTTTATTTCTAAAATTTTAAGTTTTAGTATTAAAATTTTAAAATAAATGGAAAAATGTTCCTATTTTACATACCCAAAGCATACCTGAGACTTTTTGGAGTATTCGGTATATTTTTTTATGATATTGATGCTATATCCATATTATATGTACAATACTATTTTTGAAGTACTCGTCATTTAAAGGAATCTATACTTTATACATATAAGAATATAATGAGTTATGAGAATGTACTAAAATCCCAATTCTAATTTTTAAAAAAATGTGTTTCCCTTTTGTACATATCACAAATTGTCAAATTATCTCTTTTCTACCATTAATTCCTAAACTCATATAAGCAAAACTATAAATAAACTAAAAAATAAAAAAAAGAGAGAAAAAATCCTTTCCCCTCCCACTTCAGGCATTATTACCCAAACACTTAAATTATGATTCAGCGTGAAAAATTTGATCAATTGTACCAATTAACTAAAAGAATGAAGTGAAATTGAGAGTGTGTTATTAATATGCAAAATTTAATTAATTGTACACATTAAGGCCTTTTCTGCGGTTGGTATCAAACCATTTGGCAACCAAATGTCAAATAGTCGCCACCAAATCTTTTGCACGACCAATGTTTGTTTAGTCACGAAGAGTCATAGACGGTAAACTTTTTTCCCGCATTTTTTTCATTGGCGCCAAAATGTTTGGTGACAAAAAGTAAATTTGGTCGCCAAAAGTGAGCTATAGCGACAAAAATCTTTTGGTCGCCAATTAATGAGTTTTTTTGGCGACCATACCTTAGTCGCCAAAAAGTATTCACCTATTTTTTCATTCTACGACCAGACCTTTGGCGACTAATATTAGATTTGGCAGCAATAAAAGTGTTGTTAGCAACCAAACTCAAACTTATGGTCGCCGATTGTGGTATATTCCACGACTAACGAATAATGGTTTCTAATAGTTGTATATTCGGTGACCAACGATAATATGGTGGCCAATAGTTTTGTATTCAGCGACCAAAATCAATGTTGGTCGCCAAAAGTGGTCGCTAAAAGTGCATTTTCTTGTAGTGATTGTTTCCCGAGGATCATTCTGAAGCACCATTTCACTTGATTTCATCAACGGAAACACCCAGACCAACCTAAGATTTGGCGGGGTCAAATTAGGGTGTCTATAGTTGCCTCTTTTTGACACAACTTGTGTAGCAACACGTGATGCGATCTATGTCAAAGATCCAGAGACAACATCTATTTAACTGAGCCGTTAATCTTATGCCATAAACACTCTCGCATGAAAATGATATTGGCCATACTCAAATTTCCATCGAGCTGCCTACATACCACTTTGCTAGGGATCAGACCAAAATGTAGTTCCTAAAACAAATGCACAGATGTAAGATGCAAAACATGATGCCGATTTTAGTATGATGTAAACATTAGTATGGTCAAACAACACCTTAAAGGTCAAGTCAAAATCTAAAGGGGGCACAACCAGTAAGTCAAAGATCGAGTCAAGATCTAAGAATTCAGCTAGGGATAAAATAATTAAAAGGATCGAGTCCAAATCCTATAAATTATCTTAACCGGGAAAGCAACAACGAATTAACTAGGTCGAGTCAAGACCCAAAAATTCTGAACGAAAACGAGATAATGATAATTAAAAGTCGAGTCAAGACTTAAAATTATTCTCAACGGAAAAAAAATCACAATTCAATAGGTCGAGTCAAAACCTAAAAATTCGAGACAAACACGGGACAAAATATAATTAAAAGTCGAGTCAAGACTTAAAACTATTTTTATCGAAGAAAACACGAGTTAATAGGTCGAGTCGAGATCTAAAAACCCGGGACGAACATGGGACAAAAATAATTAAAAGTCGAGTCAAGTCTTAAAACTATTTTTATCGAAGAAAACACAACGAATTAATAGGTCAAGTCGAGACCTAAAAACTCAGGACAAGCACGAGAGAAAAATAATTAGAATTCGAGTCAAGACTTAAAACTATTTTAATTGGAGAAAATATCGCGAATTAATAGGTCGAGTTAAGACCTAAAAACTCGAAATGAGCACGGGACAAAAATAATTAAAAATTGAGTCAAGACTTAAAACTATTTTTATCAAAGAAAACACCGCATAAAACAAAATAAAATAATTAAAAACTGAGAAAAGGTTTAAACTTATTTTTATCCGAGAAAACAACACATAAAAACAAATAAAAATAAAACAACACATAAAACCAAATAAAAATAATAAAAAACTGAGACAAGGTTTAAAATTATTTCTATCCGAGAAAACAACACATAAAAACAATTAAAAATAATTAAAAATCGAGACAAGGTTTAAAATTATTTTTATCCGAGAAATCAACACATAAAACCAAATAAAAATAATTAAAAATCGAAACAAAGTTTAAAATTATTTTCAAAGCTAAACACCCAAATAAGCTCCCAAGAAACAATAAGAACCTCAAAACGTAATCATTACACATGAAAACACGGGCCCACCAACTTTAGAGTTGGCGGTCGCTAAGTCCAATCATCAAGAAAGGTGACATGATTATTGACAACCTGGTGGTCACCGAAATCTTTTCAAACATAGATGGCTGTCGCGACAAACATTTTGAGAACTAGGCGGCCGTGCACTTCGAATGTCGCGACCGCCACGACCGAGAACCACTAAGCCCCCCAAGACGCGCGAGCCAGGCTCAATCGCATCCCTCTGCTCTCTCTCTCTCTCTACTCTCGAACTCTTCCAAACTCCCCCTCAGATTTCTTAACGTTTTCAAGCTTTTCCCTTAGCTTTTTGAGTACCCCCTTCGACACACGATGTTTACACTACTATTTTTGATTCTCTTCTTATTCATGGCGGGTTAAGGCTATGGAGATAACGATCTAGGGGCACGCCATGGGCCCTCCGCTACTAACAGTTCTTCCATGGGCACCATCGGGGTTACCGGTTCTCGCATTCCGACTGTTGGGATCACTGCTCCTCAGTCCTCCACTACCATGGGTCGGGGATGATGGATATACTCATGACCGAGGCTGAGCGGTTCTTACTTCGTGCTACTGAGGATCAAGATAGAGCGACACAGGCAGCAGCATCGACATAGGCAGCTGCAGATCAGGCAGTTGCTAAGGCCAAGATTGCTGGTTTTCTTAATCCACACGTCAGTGGGAGCCTCCCTGCTCGCTTTGACCCATTTACTTATGCCCCTGAACCCCACCGTCTGGGTTCAAGTGGGATGAGGCGTTACGAGCCTCCAGTCACTGCCGTCGTTGACGACGTTCTTCTTCGAGAGCCTGAGTAGCATCTCTCATTCCAGCGTCGTACCGTAGGTTCTTTTGTCTCTTTATTCAATATCAAAGCATGCTTTACCTTCATTATTTTGAACATAGATGCATGTTTAGGATTCCCTTTGACTTGTGATGTGTACGTATTTGATTTGAAAACTACCTCAGATGAACATGCAATATTGAGATCTGTTAACCAACTAGATATTAAAACATGTAACCATATAAGAACAAACCTGGACATCGGACTGAAAACTAGATAGGTACCTGCGCAACTTAGAGATTCTGAACAAAACGTAGGGACACAAGGAGTAGGGTTTTGATGCAAACAGGGGGAGTTTTTCAATTTTTTTAGAAAATCATAAAATCTAAGGGGGTAGTTTTTTATTTTTTTAGAAAATCACAAAATCTAAGGGGGTGATTTTTCATTTTTATTTTTTTTAGAAAATTACAAAATCTAAGGAGATAGTTTAGAACAAAGATTTTCCTTGCGCACCAGGGCTTAGGGTGTCTAGTTTTTCAGGGCTTGAAAGAATCGAAGGGTCGTCACACACACACGAACCTAAGGTTAAAAATTTTACCTGGCTCACCAGGGCTTAGTGTGCCTAGTCTCTAGGGCTTGAAAAACTGAAGGATCGTTATACATAGACAAACCTAGGGTTTGAAAGGATTTACTTGGCTCACTAGGATTTAGGGTGCCTGTCTTCTAGAGCTTGAAAGAACCAAAGGATCGTCACACACACACGAACCTAGGGTTAAAAGATTTTCCTAGCTCACCAGGGCTTAGGCTACCTAGTCTTCTAGAGCTTGAGAGAACTGAAGGGTCGTCACATACACATGAACCTAGGGTTGAAATATTTTCTTGGTGCACAAGGACTTAGGGTGCCTAGTATTCGAGGGCTTGAAAAAACCGAAGGGTCGTAACACAGACGGGTTGAAATATTTCCTTTTCCTTTCATATTTTTTGCATTCCACTTGATTTGACTGCTCTTATTATATCTTCTGATCATCTTCTTCTTTTCAAGTTGGTCAGTATATTCGAGGATTTAGAGGTTTTGCTTCCAGTGATGTGCTAGAGTGGTACGCCGCTCTCCCTGCTCCTAGCTGAGCCTTTATCGACGCCTCCAGTTTTGCTCGGTTCATATCTTTGCTGGGTAGGACCAACAATGATTGAGTCTGGTTGACTGCCAACACTTTCCATTTCACCACCGTCGAGGCCACGCTGACACCGCTTGACTTTTCTATGCCGACAGGCATCCGAGTTAAAGGCGCCCCATCCCATTTGACCTAGACATCGCCCGTTCTGTCAATGCTCCGGCATATCTCATGGGCACTGTACCAGCCCAGATGGATAGAGACCGAGTTAGGTACACATGGTTTCATGAGCACTTCCTTCATTTTCAGTGTATCGAGCCTCCCCATTATGAGTGGGTTTCCCGCGCTTTCTTGTTGTACATGTTCGGTACCTCTTTGTTCTCGAACAAGGAGAATACTTTACATCTTCATTATCTCAGTGCCCTCTTCTATCTTGATCGGGTGTCCACATACGACTGGGGAGGAGCTCCTCTCTCGACACTATATGGTTTGATGCGGGCCTTAACTCGATTCCCTTAGGAGCTTAATATTGGGGGATACTGGAGGGTCTGGGAGGTATGTCTTAGTTTCTGTACACTGTTCATTTATTTATTCTGTTATTTGTTATCTGTTCTTCTTCTGACACATTCTCTTTACAGCTATGAACTTATGAGTTCCTTGGACTACATGTCCTGGTTAACTCTTCTGCTGATCCTTTGATTATCTCTCATTCTGCTCGGTGGGCTCACAGTTTGAAGGGGAGGAATAGCGGAGGGAAGAACTTGGAGAGATTCCAGGTATCTATCGATCAACTAATTCTTGACCAGGTACCACTTCTTGCTCTATTCTCAACTTATTGCTTATTGCTTTATCTACTCATTTATCACTACTTACTGTACTATACACTGATTACTCCTTACTACGCTGCACTATTCACTAAACACTATTCTTTGATCACTGTACTGGTTACTAAATTTTTGTAGGTTTGCTAGGATGTCTGGCGGGGGATGGAGAGTAGAGCTGGTGAGGACTTGATGTGCAGCCGTGATGCCTCTTCGATGCAGATCCTACTAGAGGGACTTTTCTACCGAGAGTACTACCTGGCAGAGAGGGTGGTCCACTAGTCAATAGGTCTTGTTCGCTTTAGGATTCTAGCTGCTTCGCTAGCTCGTATGCCCTGGACAGACCATCTAGGCCAAGTCGACATATTACTTGAGATGATGGGGACCCATGCTATAGAGTTGCTGGGACCCGAGAAAGATTATATAGCGTGGGCCGAGGCACATCTGTTAGGGCCACCGGGTTCTAGGCCGACCCCACTTACTGGCCGGAGGAGGAGACAAGCGCCGGGAGCTGTTCCTAATGTTGGTGCTGAGGTAGAAGCTGCTGCTGCTGTTGGAGTTGCTATTGCTATTAAGGGAGCTGTTGGAGCTGTTGCAGCTGTTGCTGTTGGGGGAGCTACTGGAGCTGGAGCATTTGAGGTACCCTAGATTGTTTCAGTTCTCGTGACCGGGTATTCCTTTGATATCCCCATCCCCGTTCCTCTAGCCCTCGAGTATAGACCAATTCTTGTCCAGGTTTGATTTTCTTTTTCATAGCTTTTCTCTTTGACCTTCTCTATGCTTAGATCGCTCAACTCTTATTTCCTCTTGGCAGGTGGATTAAGCTTGGCTAGACTTTCTTATGTTTGTGGTGAGCGGCATGCAGATCTCGATACGTCAGCAGGATTCGGCCTTCCGTGTAGTTGGGGTTGTCTTCACTCCTCAGCCAGTTAAGATAGTGAGTATTTCACCATTTCTCTTTTACTATATTCCCTTCTTTGTCCTACCTTTTATTCCTTCATTCTTTCACAGCCACGTGCCCCAGCTCAGAATGTTGTCGGGCCACGGGTTCAGGGTGAGTCACGAGTTTCAGCTCCTGCCCCAGTTCAAGGTTATGGGTCTCGTGTTGCTTCTTTTAGAGCTCACTCTAGAAGTTCTGTTTCTTTCGCCAGGAGCCGTTCTCGCGTCATATCTTCTTCTTTGGATGACGGTGATGATAGCGATGACCTAGAGGAGCTGTTCGAGGATGTCAGTTCAGACGATGCCGAGCCTTCTTCTCGTCGGGTCCGCCAAAGACACTGAGAGAGAGATCCCCCCATTTTCATACATTTTGATACATTCAATTTTATGGGTCTGCGTGCCCCAGATTATCTATTGATGGGCCTGGGTTCCCCTACTTCATACCTTCTGATACATTTGGGCCTTAGAGTGAGAACCGAGCTTAGGCCGAAACATGAAACTTGTAGATAACACATTTATCTTATCATCTACCACAAATGAGCCAAAAATATGAAGCCTTGATAGGTCAAAACCATTCCCAAAGTCACTGTTGTGAATTAGTGACTGACAACTCTCTGTCACACCTTTTTGTGAGACCAAAACCCCAAGTTTTTAGTCGCTAAATCTAAACGTGGTAAACATAAAAAATTTAGCTAACATATTAGCCGAAATACAGAGCAAAAATCAGCTAAAAATACCCTCGGATAGTACCCTAAAGGTTTTTATCATTCTCTGTTGAAAACCTATTCTGTATTTTTTTTTTTGCTGACTGAACCCTTTTTATAAATTGGCCAAAATCACTAACTGTTTCCAAACAACTTTTCCTAGCACAAAACATGAAACTTGTAGGGGACACCTTAAACTAAAATCTCACCAAAAATCAGACCTATGGACCTTTAATTGATGCCTCAAAACTGTGGCTAATAGAGGCCAAAATTCTGAATTTTCCTCTTTAAATGCTGAATGATTTTCACTTAAATAAAATCAATGACCCTTTTGCCATAGGATCTGACCTTAGTGTTAAACATGAAAGTTGTAAAAAATAATTTTATCTAATTGGTGTTCAAAATTCAAAAAAGAAATCCATGTCTAGGCACCTTAAAACAATGTTGTAATTTTAAATTTGACAATTAAACACTTACTTAAATTTGGCTAAGTGCTTGAGTGGCATGTTACTTTATGAAACTTGAACCTATAGACTTTACTTGATTTATGTGAGTGGTTGGTATATGAAATTAACAAATTGAGGATTAGAAACCATGCCGATAGGCTGGATTTGTATCACTTGAATTGTAGACTATGTTTCGTATATTTGTACTTTATGCTTTAGTGAGTTGTACCATATGCCATATAGAGTTTATATACCATAATGTTGTTCTATAATCAATTGTACACGAGAAGCATATTGCACTTTATGAGCATTCCTACGTTGCATCTTGGGTTATCGAAGTCCCTTTCGTACCTTTCATTTTGGGTTGGGTGATATGGAAATCATTCTTCTATAGTTTTGGATCTAGGGTGTCCCTGGTTGCCAAATTTGAAATTGACTTGGGAGATTATTATTATAAAAAGGGGGGTTAGGCAGCATGGTTTTGTCGCTAGCTTTTAATTAAACTTTGGGTTGATGCTTAACGAGCGTTCTGGTCCTTAATATGGGATCTGTTGGCCTGGAATAAGGATGGACAAAACTGGAAGGCCCACCCCATGCCATTTTCATTACGTAAAATGGCTAAGGCATGTAGCCAAGGCGAGGGTTTACCTTTCGCCACAAGGCTAGGATAGGTTCAATGATCAGGTCCCATCAAGTCTACTTTGTAATTCTTGACGTGGAATTCATGATATTGTTTTGGAAGTACGTTGGGTTAGGTAACTGCATTGCATCCGTCTGCATCACGCACTCGCACAATTGTTCTTATATATGCAGTAATTAATGATGTAGTAATTATCATATGTAATTATGAATGCATGGCTAAAATATCTCCCTTATTTATAGTTACATATGTCCCGACGTACTCGGAGGACGGGGCGTCACAGTAAACTCTCCTCGGCTTCTGTTGAGACTGCTCGTTATTATTTGGTTGCGGAGTGGAAGATGATGGATTTAATTGTTCAGAATGGAGGTTCTACAAATTAACCTCGATTGAACGGGAGATGAGGTTGGTAGCAGGGGTGGGTTGGTTCTGGTTGTTAGCAGGGTATGTTATTCTCAGTTTCTAACTCATTTCTGATTTCTCAATATCACCACCCTAAATAGCATCTTCAATCTGAACACCTATGTCAAACAGTTGAGCAAAGGTGGATTGTGGTTGTGTAATCAGATATCGATTAAACGGAGACTATAAGTTCTTTACCACAATTCTAACTTGCTCTTTTTTAGTTGGTCGGCTGGTCATCTTAGTCGCCTTTCCTCTCCAACGTGTCAGGAAATCTATGAATGATTCCCGACTTTCTTGATGGGTCATCTCAATCTCCTTGGTAATCACATCTAGCTGGACATTATAACTGTACTAGCTAACAAATGTCGTAGCTATATCCTCCCAGGTTCTGGTCTTTGCTACATCGAGGGAGAGGAACTATTTCTAGACTACCCCAGAAAGAGATCGGTGAAAAAATTGGGCCTTCAGCTGGTCATCAATTCCCATTGGTGAGAGGGTACCAACATACATTCGTAGATGAATTCTAAGATCCACAGTCTTGTCAAAGTTTTCCATGTCAGGCATTTTAAACTTATCTAAGAGCTTGGCATTTGAGAACAAACACAGTCCCCCCACATCTAGTATATATTCTTCAGCCCCTTTTGCCTTCCTAAGGAACTTTTCCATCTAGTCGATCTTCTTAGCTAATGCAGATTCTCTGGACTACGTAGTGTTTCTTTCATCAACTATCACCTGACGCGGGATCTATGGTGGTGGCGGAACAACTTGCGGTTCATCGGGGTCCTGATTGTCATTCCAAAAGTCTTCCCCATTACCATTTGGGTCGTCAAGCTGTTCATTTAATACTAGCAAATAGGCATGAATCGCCCGAATTTGTGCCTAACATTGCACCACCGGCGTCGCCCTTACTGCCTCATCTGAGCTCCATTTTGTACGAGCTTTATACCGTTGAAAAGCTTTCAAAATATGAAATTTTTTTGTCAAAAAATCTACTGGAAAACTACCCGAACAACAAAAAACGCTGCTGGTCGCAACAACACTGCGCCGTCAACTTCCTGAGGCTTTTTTGACCTCTTTCCAAATTCTATTTTCGACGTACTTTATACCAAAAGAAGGCTCTCGAAAAATACTATCTTTCAATGAAAAAATCTCCTTGAAACTAACTCAAGAAAATGCCAGAAAACCTCCTAGAATAGAGTGTCGTCGCTCATGTGCGCCGCCGCCTAGAACCGCTAATTTCTCGAGGCTTTTTCAACCTCTTCTCGAACTTCATTTTTGGCGTAATTTATATCATTGGAAAGCTCTTAAAAATTAGAATCTTTCTGTTAAAAAATTGACTTGAAAATAGCTCAAAAATCTATCACACAACTGCCTGGAAGCCACTACTTTCGCTGACCTATTTGCTGCATGTATGGGTTATGATTTTGGCAGTGTTTTTTTCTAGTTTCTGACAGTATTTTGAGGTATGTTTTACTGCTATTTTATGTTTAAAAAATTACCCAAATAACATTCCTAAAAATGGCATAAAAAATCATAAAAATCGTCGTCGAACCGCTGTTGGCAAAGACGCCAGAACCGGGCTATTTTGGTGATTTCTTCTCGTTGTTTTGACTTATTTTTTATATTATTTTTTATTCATAAATACTGCATAAAAACTCACCCAAAAAAACTATTTAAAGCCATTAAAAACTTACCGCGATTCGTGGCCCGTAAAAATCCGAATCACCGCCGGTGTCGCCTCCATTCTTCGTGTTCTTGGATATAATCAACATGTTCTTAAATAATCTAAATAGATATTTTAAAAACATAAACTAGCTATTACATCGATCCTATGTTCTGAAGGCTCACATTCGATCTATTACGGTTAACTCTCATGATTAAAAATAATAACCATCATTCACAAATCATTCAATCAAACATAAATTAACGACGATCAGAAAATCAGGATTAGAACACCTGCAAAACAATAGTTAGCACAGTTCTAAAACTACCCGTCCCCGATAACCAGAAATAAAAAATAAAACGGTTCTGATACAAATTGTTGGAGGCAAAACTGCCAAGATTTTTGTTTTTACAAATTATTATCTGAAAAAATTAGCTGGATGGGCAAACGCCAAAATGGGCTCGAGATAAAATTTTTGATGACGAGCGATCAAAATAAAACCGGTGCATCTAAAGTTAATTTAGAATAATATCTTTTTACCAGTTGGATCTTCAACTATGATTTGAATCCAAGTTAAAACTCCTGTCAAATCTTCTACTGTATCCCTTATGTGATTCCCGGATATAGTGTGGGCTATAATCCTCCAAGAACTCGTACTGGCAGAATTTGGATAGCTTTAGTCTTAAAGACAAGTTATGAAAATGGTTCAGGCTACCCGCATATTTATAAGGCTACAGCAGAGACCTGGAGAGTAATTATGAGTAAGACTTCTAGTGGAACACAGACACGTATCAGCGGTTTTTGCAATTAAGCAACCTCATAGCAATATCTGCAATTATGAAAAATCAGCAACAATTTCTGTAATTTTCATAAAATACTAAATTACAGTTCATACAATTAAAGAACTATCATTGTACTATGACCTATAATCTCAAGACCATCTTGCATTGAGCTCCTGTTATTAATTGTTTACCATTTTCCTCAGATTAAGATTTTTGATACCCGCCAATTAAATTTAGTTGTTAACAATTTAATTTAATCGGTATCCTGATATTTCTTAAACCCTTCTGCTTGACTTATTTGACCGCTGGATAATCAAATCCACCTGCAAAGTTTGGCCCAGTCAAAACTTATAAGCTTCCTTAAGGGAGTATCGTCAATCCCGATATTTTAGGACATGAATTCTGTTAATAATTAATATTCACCATATAAATAATACCGCTATCTAACTCACCGAAAATATAGACCCATATAGGATCACACCTTCTAATAAATCAAAATAACAAATATTAAATATACGCAAATTAATAGTTATTTCAGGATTAAGAGGATAAGCACTATTCATAATAACCTTGGGTGTTGATTTATTTATATAGTCAGTATAAAATTAATTACTCTAAATGTCCTATTCAATACACACAAAGTATATTGGCACAGAGAGTCAAAATAATAGACGATGCTATTATCTATTTCCCATAACTAAGACAGGCCTACTAAAACTCTGTACCACAGTCGTACCAATGGTTTGTCCATTTCTATCTAAATTGTGAACATAAAACTTATATTCTGCAAGAACCTGAAATCTGATTTTCTGTATAAAAGTCGTACTCTATACACCAGATTAAATACTATACAGAATATCTGACATCCATGTTTAACTTTAAAGAAATGATACACATACATTGCTCACAAAATTTTTTATAAAATAAAAAATTAAATTTATTAAAATAAAATAAAATTGTGACGCCCCGTTCTCTGAGCATGTCGGGACATACATAAATATAAATAAAGAGATATTTTAGCCATTTATTCATATTTACATACATTGGTTATTACATCATAAAGCAATTCAGAACTGTTCAATGTACTTAATTATTACAGTTTCACCAAGAAATTTCAAAAATTATACTAAACGCAAGAAAACAGAATATAAGAACAAAAGCAAAGGTCTCAACTCCTCAAAATGCATCAGCGGGATCCACGTGCTCTTGGAACTCACCTTGTTCTTCAAACTCTTCTTCTCCCTCAGAGATGACTTCCTCCAAGAACTCCTCCTCACCCGTAGCACGAATGCCATAAGCTAAAGCCCAGAAACAAAACACTCTAACATTCTAACCAATCTCACGGCACAAAATTCACCACGACGCATACCGTATAACACCCAGTAGAGTTTATAGTCAAGGAGACAAATAAATTTATGACAAGATAGCATATAAGTCAATAGACATGTGCGTATGAAATGCAGATGCTCAACCCAAAATGCACCCAGATTATAACAAGAATTCCACATCGAGAATCACCAGAGTAGACTTTCATAGGTATTTGATCACCAAAGCCATCATCGTGCCTCATTACGAATAGTAAATACGTCGCCTGGCTTCATGCCAAAGCTATTTTACTCAATGGTAACGGCATAGGGTCTGCACCACTTTGGAACTTATTGTCACTGCCTGCAAGGAATCATTATCATTGCTTCAGGACTTATTGTCATTGTCTCAAAGATTTATTGTCACTGCCCTCATATATCAAGCGGTTTGTCCCACCTTAAGACTCATGATGCCTTCGCCGGTGTCAACCCAAAAGTTCATGCTATCAAACTCAGAATGCTAGCGACGAACCCATGGTGCCCAACAATATCCATAAACCATTTCAAACACCTGGGACGCACCCAGGGTGTATAAGCCAAAATTATTTCAAATATCGGGGACGCACCCAGGGTGTACAAGGGGAATACATTCCAAAATATTTTTGAAAAATGGCAACCAGGGACGCCTTAGACTTAGAATCAAGAACGACGATCTCAATACAACCCATCCCAATGACAGCTTGCACAGATGGACTCCAATATGACAGGATGTAAGTGACAAAGTCAATGATGTATGATATGGATCTCAAATAAAACCATCTATAACATGGCATCAACTAGCATGGCAATATTCATGGTACAACGCGCAAAGCATAAGGTACAAGTATGGGAAGCACAAGTTACAATTCTCAAGATATGATTCAAACATGATAGCATGAGTTCTAAATCATCATACATTCACTTAAAATACTAATCAATTAATTCAAATCAAACATCATATAAAAACTTGGGTTTCTTAGTAAAAGATACTCAAACTTACATTTAGCAACTTTTAAGGCCAAAAATCGAGTATTAAATTAAAACAGCCGACAAGGTTTTGGGGCATCTAGATTTAGAATCAAGCTATGAATTTTATACACCATTTAGATAAAAAATATTTCGAGCAACTGTCATGTTTAGCACCAAGGCCAAAACCTAAGGCAAAAGGGTGAACAAAATATCCTAAGCAAAAACGGTTCAGCACTTTTTTCAGGATTTTACCAAAAATATGCTTATGTTGGTCTCAGCTTTGGGGTATCATATCAAGTCCAAATGAGCCCATTTTTTGGTATGTTCTATTTCAACAAGTCCCCTACAAGTTACATTCTTAGAGCTATGGGTAGTTGTTTGGAACAAGTTAGACGTTTTGGCCATTTTAAAAAATAGGTTCTGTCAGCCGCCAAAACTCTGTAGAGCTAGTTTTGGACAAAGGGTTTGAAATGGTTTTGGGGTATCATCCCAAGGCTTTAAGGTCTAATTTTTGGGCAAAAAGTATTTCAATATGTTATTTACAATGTTCATTTAGACCACATTTGGAATTGGTCATTAAAAATAGGGGTTTTGGGCTACACAAAAATATGTGACAGAAGTGTCCTTTGAAGGCTGAAACTCAATAGAAACTTTCAAAGGAGTTTTGACCTATCAAAGCTCAATATTTTGTGCTTGTTATTTGTGGGACGATAGATATACAGGTTATATACAACTTTCATGTTTTTACCAAAGTTCGGATCTCATTTTAAATTTGGGTTTTCAAGTCAATAGTGTTGACTGGTCGAAAAATAACACATTTTGGTAAAATTGCAATATCTCGAGTTCTACTTATGCAAATGAGTTAAAACTAACTTTGAATGAAAGAAAACACAAAGAGATAAATCTGGACATAAAGAACATGCTTATATCAATTTTTTACATTGAGTTATGGTGTTCCAAAGTTCATGGCAAAATTTTCTATATTCTCAAAAATCAAGTCTCTTAGGGTCCAAGTCTTCTACTTATGTCATATCAAGTTTTTGTTCCATTTATTTGCATGATTGTGTTTTAGACTTTAATATCAAGGCTCCAGAACACTTATAAGTCATCAAACTCAAAACTAACAATATACAACATGTCATATCACCCACAAACATAACAGTCTCAAATTTTCCAACTACGACGCCTTTTCAATTTGATTTTGGTTCTCTATTCTTAGACTGTTTAAAAGGATGTGTTGGGGGATATTTTAAGGGATATTAGACATAAGTGTTAGAGGTTTTGCATACTTTCTTTAGGGCTCAAGGGATGGTGGTATGGAAGGACTTAGCTTTAAAACAGAACACCTCTTGATTTCTTAGCTCCCTTCTTCCTTCTTTCCTCTCTCAAATTTGTAGAATGCCTCAAAAACTATGAGGGTCTGGACCCTCACCTCTCTTGCACAAAATTATGAAGGGAAGAAGAGGGTGTTTGGCTTGGTTTATATAGGCAAAGGCTCGGGTACAAAGGGGAGATAAAAAGTACAAAAAAAGACTTTTTCTTCATTTTAATTAATGAGATGTGAGATGATTTGAATGGGTTCATCATTTGAGGGCTAGAAATCAGATATGGGGAAGATAAATATATCTAGGGTCTGTTTGGGGAAGATAAATATTATCACAGTTTTCATAGCAACTAATTAAATAGATGCAGTTTTTTAAGTCAAATTAAGCTATTTTGGCAATATGTGACTTTTTGACTTATTTTGTTGTGTATGAACTTTCATAATGATTTGTTTACTTTTGTTGACCTATAACACTATATTATTATGTATATTACTTGTTCAACAAGTATTACATCATCATAATACTTAATTTCATATCTTTCTCATCATTTTATGCTAAAATGAAAGCAAAAAGTCACTTTTTAGCACTCTTCCCAAGGTGGTAGGCCACTTAGGGGTAATTTTGTTATTTTTGATATTATTTTGTCTTTTTCTACTTAATTGTACTTAAATCCTTGATTTAGGGTATCCATGTGTCAAAATTTAGATTTTTAAGATTTTTGCTGTATTATGGGCAAAATGGTCATTTTACCCTATTTATGAAATTTTGTGATTTTTAACTCATTATTTCATGATATTTACTTCATTTCGAATGTTGGGAGACTCTCCCGGTGCTAAGGTTTTGTTACCTATGTTTTGGAATTTTTTGGGGGTTTTGGGCCGAACTTAAGGTTTTCAATATGAGTTAGGGTTTTGAACCTCTTTCGTACTCTATGGCCTCATGGACTATTCGTCACTAATATTAGGGTCCGAGCAGGGTGGTTATAAACTACCCATGTTAAACAAATTTTGTCCTTGAGATTTTACCCCATACTTCATCGTAAGGAAGGTTAAGGATGATTTACTAACATTGTGCCTTCTCATTCTCCAAAATTGTGTCCTTATTTACTTAAGTTGTTCTCTATTAAGGGTATGAATAAGGTCGGGCCCATATATTCATCACTTAGAGTAATGGTTGTTTTATCCTACTAACATCTTAAACTGATTATTATCAAATCTTCAAGGATCATATCACATAACTAGCTAGTCTCAAAAAGTTCGTATCTCTGTCACGTTAGTTAGCCTCTTCCAATTAACTATTACTTCTACTTCTGTTGGGTCCACTTGAATTTTTTTTCCAGATATAACATGACCTAAAAACATCACCCAGTCCAACTAAAACTCACACTTACCACGGTTTATATATAACTTGTGCTTTCTCAAGATTTACAAAGAATCTTCAAATGTTCCCTGTGTTCCTCTTCACGCTGAGAATATAACCGAATATCATTTATCAACACAATTACAAATTTGTCTCGAAAGCTTCTGAACACCCGATTCATCAGGTTCATAAATACACTAGGTACATTCATTAACCCTAAAGGCATCACCAGAAATTCATAATGCTTGTAACGAGTCCTAAAGGCAGTCTTGGGTATATCTGACTCTCGCACTTTCAATTTGTGGTATTATGACCCCAGTCTATCATTGAGAACACGTTGGCTCCAAAACACAACTTACATTGAGTACGACTTCCACTAGAAATCATATGTCTCTAAACTAGCCTACCACCAAAATTGATTTCAAACATTCTCCACTTTTGTCTGGAAAGGCTGTCACTCCACCGAAAACCAGCTCATTGTCATATTCAAACGTACATCGAAGACTATTTCCCGATCGACTAACGACTACTCACTCGAAATCACATCACCACTTTGTGTTGAACTACTCTAGGCCTACGACTATCGAGATTAATATCACCACTTAAACCTAATGAGTCACTACAGCTAAACATACCACACAGACTAAACGCTCCCCAGGTACATGCTTACTCATATGAATCCAATCACAATCTCGTCACATATTTCCTTCCCATATGTACCATCCCCCTACAATTCTTTAACTGAACAGTATTAACTCCTGATTATAAAGTCTATTATCATCATCACTCAATCCCTTCACACATTTTCTTCCACATAATCGAACTAAGAATCACTTTCGCGCTTTAATTGTTTCATCTTACCCACATTTTACCAAGACACTCGATACTCTCAAGGCAATTTTCAAAAATCACACCCATGAATTCGTATAATCTTACTTATGCTTCCACTATTCTCATCCAAACACTTATTCCTCCTACGTACTCACATTAAGTTGCTACGGAACTCAACCAGAAATAATAGAATTATATCACCCTTCAACTTCTCGTACATAGAGTTCATACGCTTCCACAAGAAAATTCTTTCTCTATACTAGTAGCATCTACTCACCAGTTTAAATAAACTTGCTCTAATAGGTCACATCAGAAAAGGTTTTCGAAAGAAACTTCCTTGCGACTCACATCAATATCTTAACGAAAATCGAATACCACTCCATAAGAGTTACACAGTCTAGACGCCAAACGAATACAAATCGATATTTAAGAACCTACCACGTGAATAGCTCAGTCTGTCTAAAATGAGCACTTTACCCCACAAATAATATTTAGCGTCAATGGGATTCACTGTTTCCACAAACTCCTAGGCACCTGATTCCTTGAATTGCTTAACTAAAGAGTTACCGGTCTTTAAGGTGATCTTGATAATCCCGATGACGAAGTCTGTAATCATGTGCTTCCATTTTCTCTCTAGTCTTTTCAAAGGTTGCTCTGTTCCTTTTGGCTTCTTCTATTTGTTCTTGACGTGCTATTATGTTGGGTTTGAATGTCTCTTCCAATAACTGAATCATTTTCTTAGGCGATTGGTTACTTTAGGGTAAAACGAACACTATAAAAGATATGGTTGTGATAATTATCTAGTCACGTGACCTATTGTGACTTGGTGGTTAATTCTTTATCAAGCTCCAAACGTTCATTGTTGTGATCAAGATTCTTCATTCTTTGATAGTGATAACAAGACCCGAACTCTAACACTTTAGTGGAAAGGCCGGTGTGAATATCGATGTATATAAACGTACCTCCTTTGCTAGCGTACTAAGGTTATCATGAGTTCGAGGCTGTTTCTCATTTTTCACTTTCTTACTATTGGTATGAATCTTTTTCTTCTCGATTTATCGGATGGGTGAGTCAGCTATGAACTAGTCTGGGGAAGTTTGAATTGTGCCATATGGTGGTGTTGCGAATCCTTTGGTGTGAAGCAGTTGTTTCTAACTTTAGATTGCTGATGGCATAGTCTTATTTGCCAGGGCCTTTGAAAAGATATAGTTAGTTGTTACTGATGATCGTTGTTACTCATAGATCTATGGGGTAAGGTATTGAAGGTCGATAGTCAAAAACATGCACGGGGCTAGAACATCTTAGGGTGGAACCCAGGTAGTTCAAAGATAGGTTGGATTAGGGCAAGGGGTCAAGGCTAAGGCAATCATTGTTGACCCAAATTGAGAGGTCGATTGAGGCTCAAACACATTTGGATATAAGAGTTGAACAACTAATGAAGATTACGAAAGATGGACTAATCTGTGCGACATTAGATCTTGAGAAAGGATATGTTTAAGCGATGGGTGGCCAAACTAGATATTTATCCTGAAGTTACGTCGGCCTAACGTACTTTAATCCAAGCATCCCAGTCGACTCCTCAGGTTGGAATTTTGAGAGTAAACAAAGATTTCACAAAATCACTACACAAGGTGCGGTATCTGGATCGAGAGAATTGTATGAGGGTAAAAGACTTTACCAATATCGAACGTTCGAAACCGGTGTTATTAGGAGGGAGGACACACAAAGGGCTTCAATCGGTTATGAGAGTTGTCATAAAGTATTGAGAAAAGAACTCATAGGGATAGAGTTGTGGGGTTCTAATGGTGGCTTTCGTAAAACTTAGGCTAGCCCAGGTGTTTCACCATCTAGGGGTTCGTTAGCTTGCTGGTGGTTTAGTTGTTTATCAGCTATCCTAGGAGAGTGTTGAGATTTGGGGGTTGTATCAATTCTTGATTGTTTTCATGATTTGGGATCTGGTGGAACTTAATTTAGGATTATGAGATAGCTTATGAAGAATTCAACAACAAACATTTGCATTTCATTCTAATCACATAACTGGTGTACCAGTCTTTAAAGTTCACAGAACACATGTACAACATTCAACGAAGGAAAAGATATAATGCCCAACGCACTAAAGCTTAGACGAACAGATACAGATAGAAGTAATGGATAACTAAGACACGCTCCCACGTTGCCTCGTTGATACCGTAGCAGCGCCACTGCACTTTCACGTGCCCAAAGCCCTCCGGTCCCATGCAAGCCCTGTTGATTACGATTATTGGTACCTCCAGGTACGTTTTTAGATTGTTAAAGTCGATTGCCTGATCACGCGGGTTGATAATTCCTCTCTTATCTCTTGGTTTTTGTGTTTGCATCCACTTTGCATCCATCCTATCCCCTAATAGCCCTTTGAATCTCGATGGTACCTTCAAACAATAGACGGTCTCATCACATCTCTCCAACACTCTTAGTGGACCCATGTATCTTAGGAAAGACTCTGACTTTTTCCACTTCCACGTCCTTTTTGGGAAAACTCTTGCATATACCCGTTCTCCAATACGATAGTCCTTGCAGTACTCTTGGCGGCTCTAGTAGATCACTACGTTCTTTGCTTCATCATCGTTCGTCTTTGGTGGCGGTGCCTTTAATGGATCATAAAAGAAAGCTATGGCTCGCTTCTCATTCTCGCTGTCGTCATCCTCAGGTTCCTCCTCGTCTTCCACCTTAACATCAGCCTCATTTTTTGCCTCATCTGGTTCTTCATTTGCCCCTACTTCTCTTGCCTCTTCTCCTTTATGAACTGGCCACTCATCCAGGAACATCCTTGCCGACGAAAATACGTCTATCGGGTCTTGTTCTTCAATGGGTTCTTCCTCAGGGTCCGAGTCTTCGGGTTCAGGTGATGCCCATGGTTCTCTTGCCGACTCTGCATCGGAAGCCATCCTAAGATGAGAGACGATTAGGAAAAAAAGCTTAAGGTATGGACTTTATGTTTTTAGAGTTATAAGTGATAATTTAATAATATACACACTATATAGAGTTTCAACGCTACAAAACTCTTAAGCACTCTACAGAGCTTCAACGCTACAGAACTCGTAGTCTTTCATAACCTAAGGCTAGAAGGTTCACTAAACCTGGGCTCTGATGTTAACTGTGACACCCCGTCCTCTGGGCACGTCGGGACATACATAAATATAAATAAATGGATATTCTAGTCATTCATTCATATTTACATACGTTAGTTATTACATCATAAAGGAGTTCTGAACTGTTCAAAGTACTTAATTATTACAGTTTCACCAAGAAATTTCAAAAATTACTCTAAACGTGAAAGAACTGAATATAAGAACAAAAGCAGAGGTCTCGACTCCTTAGAATGCATTAGCGGGATCCATGTGCTCTTGGAACTCACCTTGTTCTTCAAACTTTTCTTCTCCATTTGAGATGACTTCGTCCAAGAACTCCTCCTCACCTGTGGCATAAATGCGATGAGCCAGGGCCCAGAAGCCAAACATTCTAACCTTCTAACTAATCTCACGGTACAAAATTCACCACGATGCATACCGTATAAAACCCAGTATAGTTTATAGCCAAGGAGACAGATAAATTTATGATAGGATAACAGAAAAGTCAATAAACATGTATTTAATCACCAAAGTCATCATTGCGCCTCGTTGTGAATAGTAAATGCGTTGCTGGGTTTCATGCCACAACTATTTTACTCAAGGGCAACGGCGTGGGGTCCGCACCACTTTGGGACTTATTGTCATTACCTCGGGGACTTATTCTCATTGCCTCAGGGATTTATTATCACTGGCCTCATATATTAAGCTGTTTGTCCCACCTTAAGACTCGTGATACCTTCGCCGGTGTCAACCCAAAAGTTTAAGCTATCGAAATCAGAATGCTAGTGACTAATCCATGGTGCCCAACAATATCTGTAAACCATTTCAAACACTTGGGATGCACCCAGGGTGTATAAGCCTAAATCATTTCTAACTCCGGGGACGTACCTAGGGTGTACAAGCCAAAATCATTTCAAACACCGGGGACACGCCGAGGGTGTACAAGGGGAATACATCGCAAAATATTTTCGAAAAATAGCAACCAAAGACACCCTAAACTTAAAATCAAGAACGACGATCTCAATACAGCCCATCCCAACGATGGTTTGCACAGATGGACTCCAATATGCCAGGATGTAAGTGACAATGTCAATGATTTATGGCATAGATTTCAAATAAAACTATCTATAGCATGGCATCAACTAGCATGGCAATATTCATGGTACAACGCGCAGAGCATAAAGTACAAGTATGCGAAGCACAAGTTACAATTCTCAAGATATGATTAAAACATGATAGTATGAGGAACATCATATAAAAACATCATATAAAAACACGGGTCTCTTAGTAAAAGGAACCCAAGCATACACTTAACAACTTTTAAGGCAAAAAATCGAGTATTAAATTAAAAGAGCCGACAAGGTTTTGGGGTATCTAGACTTAGAATCAAGCTATGATTTTTATACACCATTTAGGTAAAAAAATATTTTGTACAACTCTCATGTTTAACACCAAGGCAAAAACCTAAGTTAAAATGGTGAACAAGACATCCTAAGAAAAAATGATTCAGCACTTTTCTCAAGATTTTACCAAAAACATGCTTCTGTTGGTCTCGAATTTGGGATAACATATCAAGTCCAAATGAGCCCCTTTTTTAGTATGTTCTAATTCAACAAGTCCCCTACAATTTTCATGTTTAGAGCTAAGGGTAGTTGTTTGGCACAAGTTAGACTTTTTGGCCATTTTAGAAAATAGGTTCTATCAGCCGCCAAAACTCAGTAAAGCTGGTTTTGGACAGAGGGTTTGAAACAGTTTTGGGGTATCATCCTGACGCTTTAAGGTCTAATTTTTGGGCAGCAAGTACTTTAATATGTTAGCTACAATGTTCATGTAGACGACTTTTGAAATAGGTAATTAAAAATATGGGTTTTAGGCTACACAAAAATATGTGATGGAAGTGTTGGTCTAGTTCAACAAGTCCCCTACAATTTTCATATTTAAAGCTAAGGGTAGTTGTTTGGAACAAGTTAGACTTTTTGACCATTAAAGAAAATAGGTTCTGTCAGCCGCCAGAACTCAGCATAGCTAATTTTGGACAAAGGGTTTGAAACGGTTTAGGGGTATCATCCCGAGGCTTTAAGGTTTGATTTTCTGGTAAAAAGTACTTTAATATGTTAGCTACAATGTTTATGTAGACCACTTTTGGAATAGGTCATTAAAAATATGGGTTTTGGGCTACACAAAAATATGTGATTGAAGTGTTCTTTGAGGGCTGAAACTCAATGGAGACTTTCAAAGGGGTTTTGACTTATCAAGAGTCAATATTTTATGCTTCTTTTAGGTGGGTCGATAGATATACATGTTATATACAACTTTGATGTTTTGACCAGAGTTCGGATCTCATTTTAAATTAGGGTTTCCATGTCGGTAGTGTTGACTGGACGAAAAATAACACATTTTAGTAAAATTGAAATATTTCGAGTTCTACTTATGCAAATGAGTTGAAACTAACTTTGAATGAAAGACAACACAAATAGATAAATCTGGACATGAAGAACATGCTTATATCAATTTTCTACATTGAGTTATGGCATTCCAAAGTTCAGGGTAGAAATATCTATATTCTCAAAAATCAAGTCTCTTATGGTCCAAGTCTTCTACTTATGTTATGTTATGTTTTTGTTCCATTTCTTTGCTTGCTTATTTTTTAAACTTTAATATCAAGGCTTCAAAACACTTATAAGTCATCAAACTCAAAGATAACAACATACAACATGTCATATCACCCAAAAACATAACAGCCCCAAAATTTCCAACTACGACGCCTTTTCGGTTTGATTTCGGTTCTCGATTCTTAGAGTGTTTAAAGGGATGTGTTTTGGGATATTTTGAGGGATATTAGATGTAAGGTTTATAGGTTTTACATACTTGTTTTAGGGCTCAAGGGATGGTAGTATGGAAGGACTTAGCTTTAAAATAAAACACCTCTTGATTTCTTAACTCCCTTCTTCCTTCTTTCTCCTTCTTTCCTCTCTCAAATTTGTAGAATGCCTCAAGAACTATGAAGGTCTAGTCCCTCACCTCTTGCACGAAATTATGAAGGGAAGATGAGGGTGTTTGGCTTGGTTTGTATAGGCAAAGGCTATGGCACAAAGGGGAGACAAAAAGTACCAAAAAACAACTTTTTCTTCATTTTAATTAATGAGATGTGAGATGATTTGAATGGGTTCATCCTTTGAGGGCTATAAATCAGATATGGGGAAGATAAATATAGCTAGGGGCTGCTTGGGGGACAAAAACCTGATCCCACGTCAATCAAGGGGTTCTGCATTGGTTTGCGTGCCTTTTTGTGCAAGAAAATGCTTTAAAAGTTAATTTGATGTATCTTTTTGGCGCCTTTTTCTACCAAGACCTGTTATTTTAGTATGTTTATGAGAAATATAGTATTTTCATGTATTATCATAATTTTCATAGCAATTGATTAAATAGATGCAGTCTTTTAAGTCAAATTAAGTTATTTTGACAATATGTGCCTTTTTGACTTATTTTGTTGTGTATGAACTTAAATAATGATTTGTTTGCTTTTGTTGACCAATAACACTATATTATTATATATATATTACTTGTTTAACAAGTATTGGATCATCATAATAATAAATTTAATATCTTTCTCATCATTTTTAGCTAAAAAAAAGTAAAAAGTCACTTTTTTGCACTCTTCCCAAGGTGGTCACCACTAATGGGTAATTTTGTTATTTTTGATGTTATTTTGTCTTTTGCTACTTAATTATACTTAAATTCTTGATTTAGGGTATCCATGTGTCAAAATTTGGGGTTTTAAGACTTTTTGTTGTACTAGAGGAAAAATGGTCATTTTACCATATTTATGAAGATTTTTGATTTTTAATTCATTATTTCATGATATTTACTTTATTTAAAATGCTGGGAGACTTTCCGGGTGCTATGCTTTTTTTGCTTGTGTTTTGGACTTTTTTGGAGTTTTTGGGCCAAACTTAGGATTTTCGATTCAAGTTAGGATTTTGAACCTCTTCCGTACTCTTTGGCCTCGTGGACTATCCGTCACTAATACTGGGATCCGAGCAGGGTCGTTGCATAAATACTAAAAATATAATTTTCAATAGACCAACCCTAACAATAGAGTCTTTCACGCAAAATTTGTTGTCGAGTGTCCAAAATTTTTGCCGGTTGTTCTTCACAGGAAACGTCCTCTTCTAGTCTTAAGTACATGCGATGGGTCGGGCTCATACTTCTGCAACATCGATACGTGAAACACATCATGTAGGGATGAAAGTTGTGGTGGTAGGGCAAGCCAATATGTTACCTCCCCAATTCGTTCAGGTGTCTCGAAAGGTCTTATATACCTTGGTGATAACTATTTGCCTTTTTTAGATCTTGACAAGCCTTTCTTCGATGATACTTTTGAAAATACAAAACTCCCACTTCAAATGATAAAGGTCGCTGCCTTCTATCTATATAACTTTTCTGGCGACTCTGCACCGTAGTCAAATATCTTCGGATTGTTGCGATCTTCTCGATTGTTTCCCTTACTAAATCTGGTCCTGATAAGGGTGTTTCTCAAACTTTTTTCCAACACAAGGTAGATATACATGGTCTCCCATATAAAGCTTCATATGGTTCCATTTCAACTCTTGATTGGTAACTATTATCATAGGCGAATTCAACTAATGGAAGATGGTCTTCTCACGAACCACAAAAATCCAACACACATGCTCGCAACATATCTTCCATAATCTGAATTGTACATTCGGATTTATCGTCTGTTTGGGGATGAAATGCAGTACTTGTAGGGAATGTATACTGAAAAGTCATGCTTTTTACGTATTTTATTCTGGATCCCTAGCGTATTAATGAGAAACGATTTGAGATGATTTTGCATTTATGATTTCATATTTATATTTGTGATGTATGAATGCATAGTTTGTATATTCTATCCAGTATTTGACTCAGTGCGTGCTGCACGGAAGATCGGGTCATAGGTTCTGACAGATTATATAGGTAGGCTCATAATCGCAATGATGCGGACATTTCATTGGTACGATTATAGTACATTGTTATAGTAGCTGGTCTTGGCTAGGTCGAACGGATCGAATTCAGGTTTTGAGAATTCGATGTTCGAGCTCGATGTGT
>JAOTRH010485848.1:0-24834 GCA_034768845.1 Heliamphora exappendiculata
ATAATTAGCATGTGATGAGAGAGACAATTTGCTGTCCTAATACTGTTATTATCTCTCTACGTGAAGGTTTTTTTTACGAACAATTCACAGTTCTAAGATTCAACCCAAATCATGGCCGAACCTTCTAATATTTGCACAAATTAAAAGGAATATGAACTTGTCTATGAACGAAATTGTCCAAAAATAATATATATAAAAAAAAAGCAAGAGAAATAGTGAGATTTGTAAACTTTTAAAGTATATTTAAACACATATAGAACTTGCCTTAAATTAGCAAACATGTGCCTCTTTGCAAAAGGCACCAAGTCACAAGACACACCTCTTGATTAAAGAACCATTGGACAAACAGGTTGAAAGTTTTGAACCTTTAAAAAATTAAAACACAACAATATTTACTTGAGTACATGTGTCAACATGGTGATGATACACCACATAAGATACATCTATTTGAATTTAAAACTAAAGCTTAAGAAAGCGTTTAAGTTTATTTTATAGTTCGACACACTAATGTTTTTATTTTGAAAAAATTGAAGGTAGCCAGAGAGGGCCTTCAATACGAATTGAGTCATCGAAGGTGAGAGTGGTAGTGTTGAAGGTAATCTAAGGAGAGTTGGCATAGTTGGTCACCAATTACCGGAGTTAGTACATGAAAGTAAGTATATTTAACATTTCAGGTGATTGTTAAAAATCATGACTGATGATAGTAGCCGAATGTGAGAGTGATTAGATGTGGTTGAAGAGTATGTTTTGTAGAATTTAGTAAATTTAAATTTTTTTTATTGAAGTAAAAAAATAAAAATAAACGTTAAATATTTTTTATTTACAATTTACAAATTTCTTGGAAACAAAAATAGCAAACAACAAACATAAAACATAATCAAACATGTGTTGCTGTTTTCTATTTTTATTTTTCAAAACATTACAAACTAAAAATGAAAACATGCTTGCTGTACAAGCATTTTCATTTCCAAAAACATGAAAATAGTTTTTCAAAATTTATTAAATTTTGACCATCATCGGCCATTGTTGCCAAACCACCTCTAACCGTAATCCCCTATCATTATACTCCGCCGTCATAAGCATTCACATCTCCAATAATTTTCCCAGGGTCATTTCTTTCTGCTAACAATTCCTCCGACCATCCCTTACTTATTTCAATTTTTTTACAAAAACAAATCATAAATTTGCCAAACGTGCTTTTTCTTTTATTTTTTAAAAAATAAAATATATTTTTATTTATTATAAACAAAAATTTAAAAAAAATATAAACATTATCAAATGGGGCTTAATTTAAATGTTTGGTGGTTGGGTAGATGTTAATTTCTTGTGATGTTTCCACAGATGGGAATGATCGGAGAGAAGTTGCGGATAGATTTCGTAATCTCAACTGGTGACAATTTTTACAACAACGGCTTAAATGGCACCAAAGATTCGGCTTTCTTGGAGTCTTTTACCAATGTCTACAACGCTAAAAGCCTTCAAAAGCAATGGTACACTGGTACGATCTTTTTTATTTTTTTACTTTTCTTGGTTTTTATGCTTTATTTTTCCAATTTTATAAATATGTACGGAGGGATTGACGCAAGATTTTATTTTAAGATGGATGAATTATTCTTGTAAATTTTTAAAAAAATTTTAAAGAAACAAACTTATATAATCATGAAATATTTTAAACTAATACTACTATAATAGTCCCCCGGCTAAGTCCGTCTATATGTATATATCGGCTTTGTTTGCTCCATTTTAAACTTTAAAGTCAAGTTTTTTGTTTTTTGATTTAAAGCAATAGCAACCCAAAGACAAGAAGGTAAGAGAAATATCTTCTCGTTTTTTTATAGTAGTTTTTAATCTTATGATTTATTTAATTCTTGGGTCCTGAATGGCAATTTTAATTTTTTGGCTAAAAACGTTAAAATGTCAAGATTGCTTGTTTGGCGAAAAAATAAAAAAAAATTAAAAAATCAAAAATTTAAATCAAAACAAAAACACTATAATATCTTATTCAAACTTCCATTAATTTTAAAATATAATAATATTCATTATTCATAACTTATTTACTACTACTACTACAATTACATAAAATTGTTAATATCAAATATATAGAAAATTAATTAAAATTGTCTATTTTGAACCCAAAAAAAATTTAATTTTTTACCCAAATAACCAATTTCAAAAAAACTAACTTAAAAGTTAAATTATCAAACAATCTACTTAATTTGAAACTAATTTAGCTTTTTAACTAAAAACATACCGAAAAAAATTAACTTTTACCTAGTTATCAATTGAGCGCTTAGCCTTTTTTATTTTATTTTTACGCTAAATACATTCTTTTACGTGCCCTTCACATTTCCCAATAATAACTTTTTTTTAGATATTATAACTTTTATTATGTATATTTATTTATTTATTTTTATAAAAATCATATTTTTAAAGCCTACACATTGAAATATATATCAAGCAATATTTATATTAAATATGAAATTATCTACATATATATAAATTTTTACATAACAACTTTCATTCTCTTTAAGTCACCTTAAAGTTCGATTGGTAACTAGTTTAAAAGTTAATTTTTTGTATTTTTAATTAAAAAGCTAAATTGAGTTCAAAATAGTTTTTTTGGGAACTTAGCTTTTAAGCTAACTTTTTTTAAGTTGGTTATTTAGGTAAAAAATTTATTATAAGTTATAAATAAAAAGTATTATTGTATTTTAAAAGTGATAAGAGTTTGATTTGAATATTCTAAGAGTTTGTGTTTTGATTTGACTATTTGACTTATTAACTTTTTTGCTCTTTTACCAAATAGGCAAGATTGACTTTTTTATATTTTTAACCAAAAATCCAAAAAAAACAAATTGCCAATCAGGCCTAAGTGATGGATAGTTTTATAATTTACCATCTAACATGTATTGGCTTTAAGCAACCTACAGCCAACTGTCGTAAATAAACAAATTTTATTTATTTTGCTTAACGTCATTTTAATCAAAAGGTTCAGCTTAAAATCAATATACAGAAGGAGGTCATTGTTATATTGTTGATCACGGATTCCTTTAAAAGCTTAATTTATAAGATATTAGAGTGACTTTATTATTTATGTTCCATTCTCAATATACACTCTTAACATTGTGAATAGACTTTAATTTTTCCATAATTAAATAATTAGCCCAATTAATATGTGCAAATATATTAATTATTAGATAGACAGTAAGATTCGATTACATGAGCTATTACTTGACCTAATAATTTGTTATATTAATAACAACTAGCTCTTCCAAATGCTTAATGGGTAATCCTATCATTTATATTCGCAACATATAGTAATGCTGCAAAATTAGATTGTTGACAACCAATTCTAAAGGTTATCATCACCATAGAGTTTTAATGAATGAGAAAGGAGGTTTCAACGAGGAAGAAGGGAGAAGAATTGCGAGAGTAATAAGGTGATGGTATTTCGGCAACAAGGGCCTAGGGTTTTGGCAACTAGAGTTTAAGGTTTTGATACGAAGGGGAGAAGTGCGGCGAGGTGATATATGATTTTGCAAGAGATAACGATTGAGATTATTTTTTGTTAATTGTGAATTTTTTCTGTTCATTGCGCATTTAACTGAGAAATTTTTAATATATACTTTTTTGTAAAAATAAAAATATAATTGAGTATTTCTCTTTTATTTGAGAAATTTTACACTTTAAAATTTTTAAGAAATTTCTCGTAGCAATTTTTTTTGTCAAAAAATGAGAAAATGAATGAGAGATGTTTTTTTTATTAATAGGGTGTTTTCTCTGTTCACGTGCGCATTTAACTGAGAAATTTTTCAGTAGAAGATTTTTTTGTCAAAAATAAAAGAATAATTGAGAATTTTCTTTTTTAAGTGAGAAGTTTTTTAGTTTAATTTTCTCAATTTCTATTAGTGTTGACTGAAGATCCTACAATTGATGTCGACGGTCGAACTCATCGACAATCAGCGATACAAGAGGAGAGGTCAACAATAGATGTTTGGTGGTTGACGGTTGGCGGTACATGTGAGGTCGTTGATGGTCAATACTCCAAAAGGTGGTGGCAAAGATTTTTGCGAAGATCGGAGCTGCGTCGTCGGTGAAGCCTTATTATTGTGAAGGAGTCGACGGCGTTGGCGCTGGAAAAGAAAAAGAAGAATACCGGCGACGGAGCTAGATTTTGATGTTAGTTGTTCTGTAAATGGGATTTAGGAACATAATACGTATAACAATATAAAATGGACCTGATTTTAAAAGAAAAAATCAAAGATGAGACTAATTCTTCTTTAAATCTTACATATAGAACGCTTATTTAAAAACTTCTCTATATATACACACGCTAGAACATTATGAACACAGAGTTAATATCTGAATTTTCTATCCAATGTTAGTTCACTTATTTATTACTTCATTTAATTAAGCTACTCAATTTAGTTTTTTTTTTTTTTATGTTTTTCACCCTTTATTTCTAGTTTTGGGAAACCATGACTACAGAGGAGATGTTTTGGCACAATTGAGCTGGCGCCTGAAGAAAATCGACAAGCGATGGATTTGTTTGAGAAATTTTGTTCTTAAATCAGGTAACGTGTGTATATATATATATATATATATATATGCCTTCCACCTGTAAACTTTTGTGTTATGATTAATTTACTGGATTAAATATAATTATTTATCAAAAAAGAGGAACGTTTTTATGTCTAAATATATTATTGATAGGTAATAAATTGAATAAAAGAATGCATTAACAGAAATAAAACAATTTTAGAAAGAGTTAAAAACTCTTACAAAAAAAATAGCATTCACAAAGAAAAAACATCAAATCTCCATATAAAATTAACAAATCCCTAAGAACTAAATATCACATAAAATAATAAATAATAAATAATAATATAACATCATATATTACTACTTCACAATCTTCCTCAAAAAAACTGTAGCTTCCACTTTTGCCTTACAAAGTTGATGTTTTTTGACTGAAAATGGTTGCACGGTATCATAAAATGCAATAAAAGATGTTAGACTATTGTCTGTGAATAGATTTAAACCAAATTGAAAAAAAAAATGACCAAATAATATTTTTACTTTTACATCAAGAGAACCATGATTCCCTACTCAAAATCGAATAACTTTCCGAATCAAAATGGCTTTGTCACTAATAGACAATAGTCACTCGATTGCCAAAAATAGAACTAAAAAAACACAAGAAAAACAGAAAAATTGCCAAGAATAAAAACTAAAATTATTGAAAAAACATTACATAGAAAGAAGGGAAGAACACTCAATAAACAAGAAAAGAAAAAAAAGAAAAAAAAGAAAGAAAGAGAAAGAGGGAAAATGAGGGAAGGAAGTGTGACATTTGAATCATTTAACTATTTGGTCGGAAGAGTTTCCAACTTAACACGAAAAGGCTCACTCCTTTGATTGTAGGCGGCTTGGCCTTTGAAGTTCTTATCCTAATAACATATTTATTTTGCATGGAAAAAAAGTGTTGATCGGATTAGAAGGATTGGAATTGTCTCCATTACACCGATGTAATATATATATCTATACATTTTACAGAAAATTAGTAAATAATTTAATTTATAAGTCATTTACTATTTTTTATTCAATATATAATTTTTTAACGAGTAAAATTTATCCTCATAAAAACTTTAACACGCAAACTTCTTTTGAAACAAAAATACTTTAGAATAGATAAATTTATTTGTGTCTTTTCAAAATATGTATAAAGAACACAGATAAATTTATCTGTCTTTTATTGAAAGTATATATAAAGAGCACATATAAATTTATCTGTTTGTGTTATTTGTGTTGATATGCAAACAGATAAATTTATCTGTTAGGCATAAATAAGTAGACAGATAAATTTATCTATTTGCATTATCTGTGTTAATATGCAAACAGATAAATTCATCTGTATTATACAAAATAGATAAATTTATCTATTTACATGATATTTTTGAGAGAAATCGTGCAATTAAACTTTGCGCATTAAAATTTTTATTGATAGACCTTACACATTAAAATTTATTTTTTTTAAACTTTTAACTGAAATTTCTTATATTTCATCCCTTTTGAAATTGACACGTCATTTTAAATCAAACTTAACATGCCAAATGATACTACCTAGCTACTTTCGTTTTTCAAAAATTATTAAAATTGTTATTTTGTATTAAACAAATATTTTATTATGAGTGAAGATTTTGCAATTGAGAAGTTTGGTAAAGTTATTGTTAATAATTTTTAATTTTTTATTACTAATTTTAGTTATAAATTATAATTTTTTTTAAATACTCATAACTTCTGTTATAATTTATAACTATATTTTTTAAAATTTTAACTACAAGTTATAATTTTTACAAAATACTAACAATTTCTACTACAAACTATAATATATAAGTTACTAATTTCAGCAATATCAAGCACCACCGATATAAAATGACATAATTTTTGTGTAACAAAGATTTGTATTACAAAATTACTAGCAAAAGCCCGTGCTATGCATGGAACTTTAATTATAAAATAATAAAATATTATCTTAGGATTTATTTTGTTAAAACATATAGAATATGACAATTAACTTTTATTGTGCCTTACAAAATTGTTGCATGTCCATTTTTGCCTATAAAACTCTTATAAAGATTAGTGTATTTAATCAGTTTTGTTATAAAAATTATTATACTATTCGATAACTTAATTATGATATTATACAATATACAATATATAAGAAAATGAAAACTAGAAAGTAATTGTGTATATTTTCTCTGTATTGAACTGTACAATAGATGGCCTATTTATAGGCGAATAGGATTAAGTAAAAATATAAATACAATAAATGTAGATCAAATCTAATATTCTAACATAAATGCAGAAAATCTAATCTAATATTCTAGCATTCCCCCTCAAACGCGAGATGACGAAATCAACTGAAGTTTGAAAATAAGATCACGTAGGCGTCCAGGAGGATGAGATTTGGTAAAAATATCGGCAAGTTGATCTTCAGAAGAGATAGATCGGAGATGTAGGGTGCCCTGCTGAAGGTGATGTCAGATTAAGTGACAGTCAATTTCAATATGTTTGGTGCGCTCATGAAAGACATCATTGTGAGCAATGTGAATGGCGCTCCGATTATCACAATAAAGAGGAAAACTAGTCGTCTGAGGAGCAACCATATCTGTCAAAAGTCACCGCAACCATAAAAGTTCAGCTGTAGTATCCGCAAGAGCACAGTATTCAGCCTCAGTGCTAGAGCGGGCAACAACAGTCTACTTCTTACTATGCCAAGAAATGAGAGATGTGCCAAGTAAGAAACAGTATCCTGTAGTGGATCGACGATCGGTAGGATCTCCGGCCCAGTCAGCATCAGAATAAGAGCGGAGCTCAAGTGATAAGTGCGAAGAGAAGTGAAGACCATGAAACAAAGTCCCCTTGACATGCCGTAAGATGCGTAGAACAGCAGCATAGTGAGTAGAGCGAGAAGCAGTCATAAATTGACTAACCAGATGAACTGCATAGGAAATATCCGAATGAGTAACAGTGCGATAGATGAGACTACCGACGAGCTGTCTATATAAAGTAGCATTTGGAAGAGATTAACTATCAGTGGCAAGCAACTTGACATTAGGTTCAAACAGAGAAGAGCATGTTTTGCAGTCAGTCAAACCTACATTAGAAAGCAAGTCAGACGCATTCTTTGCCTGAGAAAAGTAGTATCTAGCTGAACTGGATGTAACCTCAAGACCAAGAAAATAGTTAAGCTATCCTAAGTCCTTCATCTCAAAATTCTTACATAGAAAGTGTTGAAGATCTCGAATACCAGAGAGGTCGTCCCCTGTAATGATCATGTCATCAACATAGAGAAGGATAAGAATAATACCAACATTAGTAGTTCGGATAAAGAGTACAGAATCATAGGCACTAGGAGCAAAGCCCTGCTAAGCAACAACACAACTGAATTTAGCAAACCAGGCTCGTGGAGCTTGTTTAAGACCATAGAGGGCACGTCGAAGATGACAGACAGTGTAAGGAGGATGGTCATAACCAGGTGGAGGATGCATATAAACTTTCTCACCAAGATCACCATTCAAAAATGCATTTTTGACATCCATCTGAAATAGTTTCTAACGACGCACAGCAGCTACTGCAAGCAGGGATCGAACAGAGTTAAGAGGGGCAACATGGGCAAAAGTCTCCTCGTAGTCAATACCATACTCCCGAGAGAAATTCTTTGCAACAAGACGAGCTTTGTATCGTTCCACTGATCCATCTGACCGAGTCTTGATTTTGTAGACCCACTTATAGCCAATTGCAGACTTCCCAGAAGGTAAAGTCACCAGGTCCCAAGTATGAGTTTTGGTGAGAGTATCTAGTTCATCAGCCATAGCTAGCTGCCACTGGGGGTCAGTACTAGCTTCACGATAACTGTGAGGTTCATGAAAAGTAACAATAGCATAATAACAGTGATAATCTTGAAGATGAGAAGGAGGTGCTCTTACTCTAGTAGATTGACGGAGTACAGGTACCGGGATGGGCTCGGGTGCAGTTGATGTATCAGGAACGTCAGCAGGCGTGTCAGATGACTCTAGAATGGTCGAAAAAGAATCGTCTGATGAGCTCAGTATGTCTGCAGATGAATCAGGGACTAAAGCAATAGATAGGTTAGTGAAAATAGGGGTATGAGTGGAAGAGGATTGGGAAAATGAATAAATACTCGTAAACATCTTATGTTCCCAAAACTCTACATGACGAGAAATACGAAGACGTTTAGCGATGGGATCATAACAACGATAACCTTTTTGAGTGAGACCATAGCCCAGAAAGCAACAGAGTCTGGATCGTGGCTCAAGTTTGGTGTGTTCGTGTGTAGGAAGAGTAACAAAACAAACACATCCAAAAACTCGAAGTAAGGAGTAGGTAGAAATCGTACCATGGAGAAGCTCAAAAGGAGTTTTGTTATGTATAGTGGGTGAGGGAACACGATTGATGGTGTAGACAGCAGTAAGAGCAGTTTTACCCCAAAAACGTTCTAGAAGAGAGGTAGAAATGAGAAGGGCTCTTACGGTATCTAGGATATGACGATGTTTACGTTCTGCTCTACTATTTTGTTGTGAGATATATGGACAAGAATGGTGAGCGACGGTCCCATTTTGCTGTAAGATAGCAAAAAATGACTTATCCTTGTATTCCATTGCATTATCTGAACGAAAAGTTTTAATGGTATAGAAAAATTGAGTCTGCACCATTTTATGAAAATTTTGGTAAACAGTAGTGAGCTCAAACCGATGCTGTAAAAGATATATCCAAGTGTAGCGACTGTAATCATCCACAAAAATAACAAAATAACGAGATCCCCATCAATTGGAGTCGAGGAGGGACCTCAAATATTAGAGTGGACAAGGTCAAAAGGTGCAGATGAAATAGAGTCACTTTTATTAAATGGTAAATGTGTTTACTTCCCAAGACGACATGAAATACAATCAAAAGATTGAAAGTCAACTGGACCTAAATGACCTTGAGAAGCTAAGAACTGAACACGCGAAAGCGAAGCATGACCAAGACGGGAGTGCCACAGACGGGAAGAGATGGTGACAGCAGCCATGGAAGTGGTTAGGGAAGAAGGAAGCTCCAGGGATGTGAGCTCAAAAAAACGTCCAACTTTACGGTCTGCCCCAAGCAACTGACCCGTCTGTGAATCCTGTACATCAACACCATTGTTAGAGAATTTCAAGTCAAGGCCTAACTCACAAAGTTGACCAACGGAAAGAAGATTTAATGAAAGTTTAGGCACACGATAAGTATCATTGACAGATAGGTGAGAAGTAGAAATAGACCATATATGGTTAACAGGCATATGGGAACCATTGGCAGTGTAAATGGTAGGATTGGGAGAAAGAGCAGTTTTATGAGAAAAGATAGTGGCATCCGATGTCATATGATTGCAGCAAGCAGAGTCTATAAACCATTGAAATTTACCTGAGGTGACGGACAAGGCAATGGAGGATTGGGACAAAACCTAATGAATTAAATCCTTCACGTCAGCTACAGTGAGAGAAGTGGATGAGGAAGACTCGGATGTAGATGGGGCAGATGAAGCAACCGTAGCGGTCTGTTGGGAAGCTTGTTTCTGCTGCTAGGACTTGAACTTGCGACATTCGTCAATGGTATGACCATTATGTTTACACCACTTGCAAAAATCAATCTTGAGTGAACGCCCAGTAGAAGATGAGAAAGGACCACGAGTAGTAGTGGCAAGAACCAGATCAGAAGAGTGCAGCTTCATAGTGGAACGACGAGTCTCTTCGGAGATAAGTTCAGAAACTACAGCATCCAAAGTCGGAAGTGGTTGACGATGAAGAAGGGAGACTCGAGTAGATTCAAAATCATCCCGAAGAGCCATCATAAAGTGCATAAATTTCCGTCGATCAAGCCAAGCAGCAAACTGTTGAATGTCTTTAGAGCATTCGAGCTTTGGATCTGCAGCAGATAATTATTCCCAAATATGATTGGTCTGGGAGTAGAAATTAGCAATAGACTGACCAGGTTCCTGACACATCTGATAAAGTTTGGTTTCCAGTTGAAATTCTAAGGAGGTATCATAGGTGAAATTGTATCGTTTAGTCAGAAAATTCCTAACAAGGGTAGCATTACCAAGTTTTGGAAGAAGACTGTTGACAAGGGTAGCATTAACAAGGGTAGCATTACCACTGTGATTCTGATACCATAAAAAAAATGAAAAGTAAAAAGTAATTGTGTATATCTTTAGCTGTACAATAGATGGCCTATTTATAAGTGAATTTAGTTAAGTAAAAATAAAAATACAATAAATGTAGATCAAATCTAATATTCTAATATAAATGTAGAGATTCAAATTTAATATTCTAATAATATACATAAAACTTATCATCAACAGAAAAAATTATAAATTTTAAAATTTTAAAATAACTATAATCTATGAAAATTAGAGATAATGGCCTTTTGCTATAATATTATACACAAATAAGAAATCAGTAGTAGAGTTGCAAATATATAATGACAGTTGATTTTCTTGTTCAAATATGTGTATTTGATATCATTAATTTATATTATAGTATTAATTAATAATTCAACAATAATAATAGATATATGTGTTTTTAGAATTTACGCGTTTTAAGCAATATAGCTCATATTTTGAAAACATATTTTTTTGAAATATTGTAATATTAATTAATGATTCAATAATAATATGCTATATGTATTTTTAAAATTTATGTATTTTGAGCAGTATAGTTCATATTTTGAGAACATATTTTTTTGAAATATTTTTTTTTCAAAAACTAATCAAATTGGTAGAGAAAATATACTTGATTTAGCTCAAATGAGAATATTTTATTTTGATAATAAAATATTTAGAAATTAACTTAAATTGGTGGGGATATATAGTTGACTTAAAAGTATCGAATTCAAGTTTCAAACTCTATTCTTAATTACATAGCCATAATTAATTTAATTTAATTATTAATGTTAATTTTAAAAATTAAGTTTTGAATCAATCACACAATGACAAATAAATTTCCTTTTAAAAAAATAAAAAATTGAGTAAAATGGATTGAGGTTTTTTAACACATATATTTTTAAATTTGAGATAGTTAGAGACCTTTTAAAACAAATCGGTGAAGCGTTTTAAAAGAATAATATATATAATTTAAGGCATGTGCTTTAAAAAAAATTTATATGGAATATATATTTACTAATTAGAGATAGTCAAACATCTTTTAAGGAAATATTTTGGTTCTTAAAAAAATAAGTATCTTAATATAAATCAAATACAATTGACTTAGACCAATCATGAGATGACATGTGTTAATATTAAAGTTAAAAACTTAAAAAAATTAAGAAAATTAGATTGGGACTTTTGAACTCATAGAGAAAATGATGTTTTGATATAATATAACACATAGATGGCATGTGTATTTGAGATAATCAATTTAAATTGCAGTATTAATTAAATATTCAATAATAATAGGCTATATGTATTTTTGGAATTTATGTATTTTAACCCGTTTTGCTTATATTTTGGAAACATGTTCCTTTGAATTTTTTTTTTTTTCAAAAACTAATTTATATCAATTGAGAAAATACACTTGATTTAGCTCAAATGAGAATATTTCCTTTTTGTAATAGATTTTTTTATAATATAATTTAAATTGGTAGGGATATATACTTGATTTAAAAGTATCGAATTTAAATTTCAAACTATATACTTAATTAGGTAGCCATAACTAATTTATTTGAATAATTAATGTTAATTTTAAAAAATAAGTTTTGGACCAATTACACGATGACATGATTTCTTTTAAAAAAATAAAAATTTGAGATAAATGGATTGACGGTTTTTAACTCAAAGATATTAGGATTTTTTTTATAATATAATAGATTAAAACAAATCGGTGGGACATTTTAAAAAAATAATATGTATAATTTAAGACATGTGCTTTGAAAAGGAAATAGTTTAAATTGATATATATATATATATATATATATATATATATTCCTAATTCAGGATAGTTCAAGCATCTTTTAAGGTAATATTTTGATTCTTAAATAAATATTTTAACATAAATTTAAACATAATTGATTTAGATCAATCACGAGATGGCACGTGTTATTATTAATGTTAAACAATTCAAAAATTTGAAAAAATTGAATTGAGACTTTTGAACTCATAGAGATAATGATGTTTTGCTATAATATATATATATATATAGTGTGTGTGTGTATGTATATATATATATATATTAAAAAAAGAAAAATGAACTTTGAGAAATTTTGAAATCTTTAAGAAAAATAAAGATTAAACCACATAGTCATTATCACACTCCAAACATGGCATAAACAGTATATAAACATGTAATTAAAATTTTAAATGCACCAGAAAAATTATTGGTTGCTTAACTGGGTTGTCAAGATTTTAAATGAGAAGATTATAATGGTTAAACTATCAAAATCTAATCACGTTATTTTGAATTATTACTCAATTAATTACTAATTCTGAATTATTAACTCAATTATTTATTATTTTAGATTATCAGGTTCTTACATGTTATGTGTCTAGTGCAATTACTTTTTCTAGACATGGCTGAAATCTCAATTAGAAGAGAATAGTTAAGACAATGCACTAAAATTAGATATTTGACATATAGTTATCATGTGCAACAAAATTATTAAGAATGTAAACAAATGCATAATGTAAGAAATCAGTATGTACAAACCAATAAATAAAGACTGAAACATTGCTTTGTGGATTGTTACTCGACTCATCTTTTGTTATATCCACACACCCATATATCATTTTTTAATGCTTTTTAGTCAAGTCCGCATATCCTTAGTTTAGAGTCTTTATGTGTCTGATTCCTAGATATGCACCTGCACTCGACACTCATTAGAGTATGTGTAACATAGACTACCACTACGCCCTTTGTCTCTAGAGAACACCACCACCTCTTGCTTCTCTCTCACTACAACCACCTCCCCTCCATCGCTTTTGGCCATCGCAGCCCCCCTACACATGCATCTTGGTCAAATGTGCATCACTCATGATGTACCAATTTGGATCAAAACATATATGTATACAAGGGAGAGGTTATGAAAATATATGGTGTTAATGGGTGGACTTTAATAAATAAATGGGTTGGAAAGATAACCTCATTGTTGTCCTTGACATTATGAAGGCTATTCCTACAATGTGTTGTAGTGGATGAAACATGAGACTTAAATGATATGTATCTATAGATTTTATACTATTACTATCTTTATATTATATTATATTATATTATACTAGAGGGGTGGCAATTATTTTTAAAATTTTAAAAAATTGAATTGAAGTAGTTATAAATTTTACAAAACTAAATTAATAATAATAAATTCAATTTTGAGGGGCAATATAAGAAATTGAAAAGTCTACAAAACTTCAAGAGACACCAATTGGTATTCTCCCTTTATATAATAGAATAGATAAAAGGTTAAGGATTTTTCTTTTAGCCAAAATGCCCATTAAACTCTCTTCTAAAATTACACTAGGAGACACAAGTTGAAGATACACTACACCATTTTATATTTTTTTAACTGCCACATTTCTATCTCAATGCATCTATACATCTATATATATATATATATACACACACACACACAGTTCTTTTATTAGCACCTGAGTTGCAAGTACCCAAACCCTAATGTGTGTGTGTGTGTGTTCTTTTATTAGCACCCGACTTGCAAGTACTCAAACCCTAGTGTGTGTGTGTTCTTTTATTAGCACCCGACTTGCAAGTACTCAAACCCTAGTGTGTGTGTGTGTATATATACATATAGATAGAGAGAGAGAGAGAGAGAGAGGTCACTCGACTTGGAAAGACAGGTGGTTTATCACCCAATGCCTTGAATCTTGATTTTAGAAAAGGAAGGAGAAGGGGCCTCCGCGGAGGCTGCCCGGGAATGATGGGGATTGACAGAGGTAAGGAGGGAGGGGAAGCAGTTGCTGGATAGGCTTAAGATGGTGGCAGTGAATGGGAGGGAGGGGCATGTGCAAACATGAGTTTTCTGCCCATGTTTTGGACTGATCTCTGATTAGTTACTAACCTAATGACTTTACGAGAAATGTAAACATATAATGGACACAATTAGAAATAGTTTGCTATTTATTTCCTAAGCACAAATAGATCCTGTCTCTTTCTAACACTAGAAAAGACTTGGATTCCTAGTGCAATAGCAGCATTTGCTCTCATGTAAACATTATGATAACATATAGCAACCAGCCAAGTAAGAACCAAAATATAAATTGAGCATACAGCCTAAGCACCCCCTTCACACACAACGTACCCTCCCCCCAGTCCCATCGACTCTTTAACCTTTATAAGTTCTTTTTCGAACTTTATGAACAAAATAAGGGATTTTAAACTTAGTTCCTAACCTCTGCGAAAGCGTTTTATTTGAAACAGCTTTTTCTAAACATGCTTTAACTTTAAGCTCGCTGAAAAAAACATATAATGAAGTATGAACGTAAAAACGTTTTTACTAACAACGCTTTCAGTTTAAAATTAGCTTTTATACTGAAAGTGTTTTTAGTTAAAACGCTTTTAGTGTAACGTACAAAAAGAAGGGGTGACCTAGTTCTATCCTTTAGAACAAAAAGCCCATTTTCAATAGGCTACAGGGAAAGAAAGCCTAAGGCTATCACTTACTAAACATGCTTTAACTTTAAGCTTGCTGAATAAAACATATTATGAAGTATGAACATGAAAACGTTTTCACTAAATTTAAAATTATTTCTTACACTGAAAGTGTGTTTAGTAACAATGATCTTTGTTTAATATACTGTATACGAAAAGCATTTTTAATAACGCTTTTAGAGTAACGTACTAAACGCCTGCTTTGTAAAAATGCTTGCTTTGTAAAAACGCTTATTGCCAATAAAGAAAACGCGTTTCCTAACAACGTTTTTCCATTTAATAAGTCGTGTTTTGCAGAGACACTTTTAGCGTTATATAACATTTCGAGCATGCTTTCTTCTTCACTTCCAAACACAAACTCTCTTCACTCCCTCTCTCAGCGCTTTTCTCTCTCAACGACATTGACAACAAAGGTCAAGGATCACTTTCTTCACGTCGCCCTCTCTCCTCACACCTCTCTTTAAGGTACTTGTAATGCTAGGGTTTCTGAAAATCTCCTAGGTTTATTTATTCTTTCTTATTGAATCGAGGTATGTAGTATGTATTGTGCAGGCTATGTGTTTGATGCACCATGGAGCCCTACATTTTACTGTAAGGTTATGTCAAAAAGAAGTAGATTTCTTAAGAAACTTATTTTGCCCACTGATTTTCAATGTGAAGATCATCATCTTCAACTGGAATTGGATCAACCCCACATTATTTTGCCCGTTGATTTTGTTCAATACAACCTTTTTCCCAAGCTAAGACAAACAGCAGAGGAAAACAAACTGAAAAATGTAATTAGCTTTTCTGCTACAGTTCTTCTATTTTAATTGGAAGAGCAATATTTCTTCTTCTTATGTTTATTAACTATTCATGACAGTGACTGGATTTTTAGTTTAAGTTAAATTAGTTTGTTTCTGAATGCTTATGCTTAACTGTTAACTTGAGCTTCTTCATCGTATTGACTCTATTGACTCTTCCTCATCAGTATTTTACTAATTAGAAATTTAGAATCACATTTTTTTTTTTTTGCCAATTGCAGATTTGAAATATTCATTCAATGCAGATTTGCCCAAAAAGACGACCGGGAAGGCTTTCAAATTAAGAGCCAAACATATCTCCTTCAATAGACTTAACCTTCTCCCTCTAGAAAAGTTAGCAACTAGCCAACTTTGAGGCATCGCCACTATTGATCCTAACCTCGGTTTTACATTCCGGGATGATCGTTGGAAAACACATTATACAAACTTGCCAATGATATAAAACTTACCCAAAATAGGCCTTGGTAAGGCTCTCAAATTAACAACCAAAGTTGACCACTTCAACTAGTTTCGCCACCTGGACATGCATGTGTTACTTGACCCATTTGAAGAACTTTTCTTCAAAACTCATCAATTAAGTCTCAAATACAATTTCTAATACCATATTTGAACTCATGAATACTAAAAACCCGAATATAGCCTAAAATGCATTTTTTGAGACCCGCGGGTGAAGTAACTATTTTGCTCCTAAAAATCCTTGTAAGTCAATTACTTATGTAACATTAATTAATTGTTTGTTTTTATTGTTTTTCATTATGTAATATTTATGTTCATTGGGAGTGTTATGATGTTTGTGAGAAATCAGAAAACATAATTTTGAGAGAAAAAATGAGATTGAGATAGAGAGTTGTACACAAAATTGAAAGTGAGATTAAGAAGAAAAATGACTGTTCTGAAATTATAGCTGAAAGCGTGTTTAGTAAAAACACTTTCAATTTTCAAATTAAAAGCGTGTTTACAAAAAATGCTTTTAAGAGAGAAATATTGAAAGCGGTCTTAATAAATACGTTTTCGGTATAAAAACTTAAAGAGTTATTAATAACAACATTTTTATATTTAAGTTTTACAGAAGTATTGTATTCAGCTAGGTTACACCAGGTTACAAGGAAAGCCTGTTTACCATATTAAAACTCCCTATTTTGTTCATAAAATTCGAAAAAGAACTTATAAAGGTTAAAGAGCCCAATCGCTTCCACCCCCATCACCAAGAAAAAGAACATACACGAACAAAAAAAAAGATAAGAAATCACATGAAAGATAGTATGCCTCTTTGCTCTGAAGTTTTCTTTTATGGCTAAGCACCCCCTGCACACACAACCCACCCACCCCCGTCACCAAGAAACAGAACACACACACAAAAAAAACACATGGAAGATAGTATGCCTCTTCGCTCGGAAGTTTTCTTTTGTAGCTTTTTTTTCTTCACCAATTTCCGAATATGGAAACGAAATTTCTACTAGCATCCTTCCCCGGGAGATTTCCATTAATCTTGACCAAATAAAATCTAGAAGAAAAAGAAGAACACCAAATAAAATCTAAAATAAAAAGAAAGTAACAAGTAATAATAATAATAATAATAATAATGGTAGGCCATCTTTAACAGTCTCAATTAATTTTGGACACCACATTACTAATCAAAATCAAAGCGAAAAAAAGTTCACAACACGGAAAATCATTTGAAGATCCACTTCATTTCCGGAGGTTGTACCCATATCAGGATGTTCCTAAAGAATTCAAGAATTGACGGGCTGTAACTTCTAAGGGATCAATTCATGTGCACAGGCACACAATACATAAAGACACTACCGACAATAAAGTTATAGAAGGAACCAGATAATGAAAGATTAAGCCAAGAAGGTGCTTAACTGATCAGATATGTCAGTACGGAAAGTTTGTTCGCCGAAAGAAACACATGCAAGCCACTTATCTTCGAACTTCATCTCCGCCTTCAACAACAACAAGTACAAATTCATGCGCAGTCCTTCTATATATGTGAACGCAACGCACGCGCGCGCCCATGAATACTATTATAGTTCTACATATGGTATGCAGAGAGAAAAAGAGAAGGTATGTGCTTTCGATCATACACTGATGAGTTTTATGAGGGCGATGCCAGCGAAATCCTTTGCGGTGAGCGATTTGGAACCACTGCCGCCGCCGCAACGATGGTAGCGGTGATGAATGTGAAGTCGCTGCCTGAAACGGGACAAGCGCGACGAAGAGCCCTTGGAATCGTCCGAAGAATCATCATCGGACTCTGTGACGCCTGATTTCGAGCTCCCATGCCCCATTCTCTCAAGCTCCCCTCTTCTGTGTCACTGGAACGTAATTGGGTGCGGGACGGGATGACTGTGGAGAGGCAGGAATACTTTTGACAAACAATAATTTGCGATGGGCGGGCGCCTTCGTCCGTCCTTGTTCAATAAAAATAAGTTAATATTATTTTATTTATAATAATTTTTGTTATATTATTAAATTAGTGAATCATAAAAATAAAGATAAATTACACTTATACTCCTATATTTAAGAGTAATAACACAGATATCTCTTCTATTTTTTAAAAAATTATTATACTTTTTTATATTTTTATTTTTATAACATTTAGACTCAAAAATTAACTTTTGTTAACCGTAACGACGGAAACACTATTTCAATCGTGTTTTTAGTCTTTTTTTTTTGTTTAATTACAAAATTTTATTTAAAATTTTTTAATTTAAAAATAAAAAATTTTAAATACAAAAATAAATAACATAAAATTTAATTTATTAAATTATTTTTATTTTTAAATTTTTTCTTTGATACAAAAATTAATTTTATGTTACTAATTAATTTTTTAATTATTTCTTTATCAAAATTTAAAAAAAAAACTTAAAAATAAAATTTAACATTACTTATTTTTGTATTCAGTAATTTTTTATTTTTTAATTAAAATTTTTTAAATAAAATTTTGAAATTAAACAAAAAAAACTAACATAAAATTTAATTTATTAATTTATTTTTTTAAGTTTTTAATTTTGATTAAAAAAATTAATTTTATGTTACTAATTAATTTTTTAATTAATTTTTATCAAATAAATAAATAAATAAATAAAATTTTACGTTACTTATTTTTGTATTTAGTAATTTTTTATTTTTTAATTAAAATTTTTTAAATAAAATTTTGAAATTAAACAAAAAAAACTAAAAAATAAATATTGCATAACTTTTAATTTTTATTTATTGGGTCCGATACCATCCATTTCAAACCCAGAGAGCTTTGTTTATAATTTTTTATTTTAAATTAATAAACATAAATTTTATTTTAAATTATAAATTTATAATTTGAACAAAATCCATCTTCTACTTTAAATTATAATCACAATTATTAAAATTTTTATTAGTGTGGTACGTATTAATACCGATAAAATATCGTATAGCGCTTTAAATTTAACATAAATATTTATCTAGCCGAATATTTTAATTAATTATTATAAAATAATTTATAAATTTATTATTTATGTTGTGATAGCTAACTAAAAAGAAAAAAACATAAGCAATAAAAAATAAATCTTTTTAAAAAGTTATTATAGGCTCTGTCCGTGCCTAATATTTTTTGCGAATTAAAATTATAGAAAATTAAATAATTATTTCATTGATCTTCATTTAAAATTGTACCTACAAATCAATAACAATTGATGAGATGCGACATAGAAGTGTTTAAAAAATTGTTCGAAATGTTAAATTGGTTCGGATAAATTCAAATCGTATGATTTAATTAAATTTTTTTGGTGAACAATTTGATTCCGACTTTAAATAATTAAGAATCGCTCTTTATGATTTAGTTTACGGATTAAGTTTCAAAAAATCGTAAGGAACCGAACCGATCTGTTACCTATTAATACTATTTATATTATGTATTATATATAAAAAAATTTAAAATTATTATTTATTTTATTTTATAATTTTTTTATTTTTTATTTTTTTATTTTTCTCATAACATCATAATATTATATAATTCATAAACTATTAATAATAAATAAAAACGTAATATAATATAATTTATAATTTATAAAAATAATAATTTTTTTTGTAAGAATATAAAAAAACAAGTGACAAAATAAAATATAAAATGTAATAATATAAATAAAAAATACTTACACTTACATCTCCTAATATTTAAACTTATTACATAAATTTTATTCGAAGTCTTTAAAATTATAATACCCTCCGTTATATTTTGATTGTCAGAATGAGATTCCTTTCAGTTACCTACAGTTAATTGACAGTTAAATAAAATGATAAAATTTATTAATATTTTATTTTTTATCCCCAATTTACCCCTCTCCCCAAAGAAAAAATAAATAAATAAAATAGAGGAGGCTGCCGCACAGCCCCGACCCCCCGACGACCCATCCCCAGGCCGCCGGCCACCCTCGACGCTGCCGTCCTCGCCATCCAGCGTCGCCGACGACCCTGTCGCCACCCTCGCCGACCGCCGACCATCCCCCTCCCTCTCTCTTTCTGCCACGGTTTGCATCTTTCTCTCTCTCGTGGTATCACCACCACCTGAACCACCAACCACCATCACCAGAATTGCCCTAGACCACCTCTGAACCAACACGCAGAAATTTCCTTAATCGGGTTTCGAAAATTGGTTTTATCGAGTAAACTTTGGATATCTGCCACTGCCACCACCTACTGCCACCACCATCTAACACCCTCTAGACCACCAAACCTCCACAAACCACCAAGCCACCCACTGTTTGGGAATTGCTCTGTGTGTTTGGAAAACCCAAATTGCTTTGTGTGTTTGGGAGTTGCTATGTGTGTTTGGGAATTGCTGTTTGGGAATTGCCTTTGTGTGTTTGGGAATTGCTCTGTGTGTTTGGGAATTCTTATTATTTGATGAATTTAAAACAAATTTTTAAAATTGGGAGATGCTCTATGTGTTTTGGGAATTCTTGTAATTTTTGCTGTGTGTTTGAGATGTATATATATATATGCGCAGCAGCCCCCATGGAAATTATTGGAGTTATTGGGGTTTTGGGAGTACGTTGCCGGATTCGAGGAGGGTAGAGGAGCCAGAACCGGCACGAATCTGGAGGGGGAATGTGGTGGAGCAGAAGAAGGGTAGTTGGTTGCACCGCAATCTGGAGGGGGAAGGTGGAGGAGCCGGAACCGGCGGTGATGGTTGCGCCGCCGCTAGAGCAGGCGTCGGGTCGGCGGTGCCTGCGTCGGCTCGGCGGAGCAGGTGGCGGCGGGGTGGCGTCGGCGCCGGTGGGAGCGTGGTGGTGGATGGGTAGCTCGAACCAAAGGGGTGTTTGGTATTTGGAATGGGTTTTGAGCGTTTGAGAGAGAAGAAAGAAGAATGAGTTGGGTTGAGTGAGCCCGGGCGAGTTGAGTGAGTCAATAGGTCAAGCTATTGAGATTTAGGGTACGGTTAAATCAGTAAATTTGTTATTATCGTTAATGGCGTTAGTGAAATAACACTGACATGAAAAGTGTAATTTCAGAGACTACAAAAAGATCTTTATAATAAGTTTAAACCTCAAGAGATGTAAGTGTAATTATATCTATAAATAAAAAAATAAAATTTTAATTATAAATAAAAATTACTAGATTTGGAATAGATGGTACCGGACTCAATAAGTAAAAATTGAAAGTTATGCAATATTTAGTTTTTTTATTTTTTTGTTTAATTATAAAAAAAAAATTTAAAAATTTAATTAAAAAATAAAAAATTACTAAATACAAAAATAAGTAACATAAAATTTAATTTATTAATTTATTTGTATTTTTAAGTTTTTAATTTTGATAAAAATATTAATTTTATGTTACTAATTAATTTTCTAATTAATTTTTTTATCAAAATAAAAAAATTAAAAATTAAAATAAATTAATAAATTAAATTGTACGTTACTTATTTTTTTATTTAAAATTTTTTTATTTTTTAATTAGAAATTTTTAAATAAGATTTTGTAATTAAATAAAAAAAACAAAAAAGACTAAAAACACTGTTGAAACAGTGTTTCTGTCAACACAGTTAATGGAAGTTAATTTTTGAGTCTAAGTGGTACAAAAATAAAAATATAAGAAAATACAGTGATATTTCAAAAAATAAAATGGTGTTAGTGTTGATATCTTTAAATACAGGGGTTAAGTATAATTTATCCTAAAAACAATGGCCGAGTGAATTTGGTTTAGTGACTTATTGGCTTATTTGTTATTGTAGGTTTTTTTATTTTTAGTAAAAAAAATTTATCATTTAGTCAAATTATTAATATACTTTTTATACTCATCTTATTGAAACAAACCAAAAAAGTAAAAAAAATTAATCAAAATATTAAAAAATTTCAAAAAAAATAAAAATAAGTAAAAATAAACCAATAAATCAAATTCCATAGGTTTTAAACTAAAATAGGCTAATAAGCCAATAAATAGCATTTGTCCAAACATGGCCAATGTCACACGGTATTTAGGCACTACTATGTGACATTGCTTTTGTAGTACTTAAAAACTATTATATGGTATTATTTTTGTAGTACTTTTGCTTAATTTTATAGTAAAAAACACTTTATATAGAATAATGTTAGCCCACATATATTAAATAAGTAAAACTCAAAAATAGCATACTTAGACCTACTTTGGCAACTTGATTTTAAATTAGACTTTTTGTTTAAAATTACTTTAAGTTAAATAAATAAAAAATTTATTTAATAAACCGTATAAGTAAATTTAAGTCAAAAGACAATAAGTCAAAAAAATTGATTTAAAGTGAATTTAAGTCTGAAGGCAAAAAATTTAATTTAAAGTAGTTATACTTTTTAAATTTTATTTTTAGATAATTTTATGTTCAAAATATAAATTTTCATGAATAAAATTTTAAAATATAATTTTTATAAAAATAAATATGTATAATAAAATTTATGATATTTTTTAAAATATATAAACAAATTTAATGTAAAAATAACAAAAAAAAACTAAAAAGCTAAAAACTTTGAATTGCAATATGAAGCTTCATAATTTTTTAGACTTTTTAAGTAAAATATCAAAAAAAATCCAACTTAAAATTCATTGTCAAAAATTTTATACCTATGTTTTTATTTATCAATAGGATATATTACACTTACACTTTCTTTATTTAAGGGTTATATTACTGTTATCCTATTTATTTTTTAAAATATCACTGTAACTCCTTACTTTTTTATTTTTGTAACATTTTGGTCTAAAAATTATTTTTTCATTAACTTTTGAACGGAAAAATAGTATTTTTACACTTATACGTATTGATTTCTTTATTTTCACACTTACACCCCATATTTTCTTTATTTTTTATTTTTTTATTACAAAATTTATTTAAAAATTTTTAATTAAAAAATAAAAAATTACTAAATACAAAAATAAGTAAAATGAAAACATAAAATTTAATTTATTAATTTATATTTATTTTTAAGTTTTTATTTTTGATAAAAAAAATATTAATTTCTGTAGTGAAATATTTTAACATTAGCTCAAACGAGTATAGTGAAATGCTCTATCTGAGATATTTTTTTAAAATTTTTTTTAAGAGGTGTAAGTGTGAAATACTATTTTTTTGTTCAAAAATTAACTAAAATCAAAATATTACAAAAATAAAAAAATAAAAAAATACAATAATATTTTAAAAAATAAAAAAAATAATAATATAACCCTTAAATAAAAATAATATAAGTATATTACACATGATAAAAAAAATAACATATAGACAATAACATTTAATACTACAAAATCCCAAATAATCTTTTCTTACCAAGACAAGCTTACGTGGATTTCGAAAAGATATGTGGTTCGTAACATTGGTCGACTCGCTTCGCTGTGGACGATTTGACTTGTCGGCCATACCTCCGCTTTTGCTTTTTTTTTTTTTGCAAAAGTAAAGTGACTTTTCTCGGATTCTTTTTCTTTTTTTAAAATTTTTTATATTTTAATTTAAATTTTTAATTTTGGTTGGTTCTTTATTATGGAAAATTTTTAAAAAGTATAATTATTAGGACCAAATTTAAGAAAATTTTATTAAAAACAAAAAAATTAAAAAAGGCCAAAAAATTTACTTAAGTTGGCTTTTTTCACGTTATATTAATTTTTTAAAATTTTGATTAAAAAATTATTTTTTTGTTTTCTAACAAAAAAATTATAAAAAAATACACTTATTTAGACTAATAATAAAAAAAATTCATTAAAATTTTAAAATAATCATAAAAACAACTAGTACCACACAAGATCATTTGTTATTATTGGGTGCTCACCAACCGTCTTCTTGTCTCTTCTTCAATTGATAGGTTTAGGTAAAATAAATAAGCCGGTGTTTGCCTAGCTTCTTTTTTTTAGGTTTTTTTTTATATTTTTTACCTTTTTATAAAAAAAATATAAAAGTATGTAAAAAAGTAAATTGATTATAACAAAAAACCAAACAAATGATTTTTTTTAAAAAATTTTTAAATAAAAAATCTCATTAAAAAATTAAGTCAAACTTAGAGTAATAAGTCAATGGGTAATTGTTGGGTCTCTGCATTTGATTCCAATTGATTTTTTTTAATTTGGTTGTTTTAATAATTTATTAATAATTAGCCAATGTATTTAATTTATTTTAGGGTAAATTACACTGATCTCTCCTGAGATTTATCAAAATATCAACTATTTTTTTTTGTAGTTTTAAAAATATCACTAACATCTAATCTAGTTTAGTTTTTGCATTAAATTAGTCCAACCGTTAATATTTTTGTTAACTTTAACAGAAACACTGTTTAAAAATAAAATAATAATAATAAATTATTTTCTAATTATTTTTTGTGTTTGAAATATTTTATTATTATAAT
>JAOTRH010485869.1:10623-24828 GCA_034768845.1 Heliamphora exappendiculata
TAAATTTTTTTTGGCAAAAATCCAAATATAAGTTGATATTTAAGAATTGACCTTATTTAATTTTTTTTAATAAAATTAGTCCCACAATATTAATGTTTACCGAAAATACTCTTAAATTACATCTTTAAAAAATTACATTGACCAAATCCTTTTCTAAACAGAAATAAAAAATCTTGTCCAAAAAATCTCTCCTAAAATCTTGCGTCGCAATCACAACAGCCTTAACTCTGACACCATATTCATTATATGTCGCCGCCGCCGTCGTCGTCATCACTGCAGCGAAAATACAAGTGATAGACGTATTAGTTGATAGTTCGTCTTATATTTTTTTCTGATCCTACATCACAAACGCAATTGATAAATGTATTAGTTGATAGTCTACCTTGTATTTTTCTGATCACTTGAGCACAAATATAACTGATAAATATATAAGTTGATAGTTTGTTTTGTATTTTTCTCTGATCCTATATCACAAACACAATTGATACATGTATCAATTGAAAATCTACGATGAAAGACGACGACGATGGGAGTTGACGGCGAGGGAGGACGACGCTTTACTTTTTCCATAAACTGTTTGCACGCGAGATGAACGGGAATAAAGCCGACGAATGTTTGGGTGGTGGAAGGGGAGGCAGGCGGTGATGGTGGAGAAAAACGAATATGAAGGTGGCGACGAGGGACGAAGGTGACAAGATTTGCCGTGGCAGTTGTGGCAAGATCTGGTCACGACAGAGGTGGCTTGTGTCGGTGGCGAGGGTCGGCGACGACAAGGGGCTGGCAAAACTTCAATTTTGTAGAGAGAGAGTGTGTGTGTGTGCTGCTAGGATAGAAAATAAAGAATATAGAAGCACCGATTAGAGTTTAGATTGCTACGGTTTAAATTTCTCAAATTTAAACTTCAAATATTATAGAAAAGAAAAATAATTTTTTTTAAATATAAGTAAATCAATCACAAAATTTTATCCTAATTTATGATATAACTAAAATTAGTAAAACATATATAGTAGGACTAAAACTCTTACGAGGTTTAAAAAAGTCTAATTCTCAAATTTCATTAAACTTTATTCAAGATTAAGTGGTGGCTTAGCTCAAGTGAAAATAAGCTTTTTTGCCCCACTTTTCGCCAAGATATCAATCTGGGCCTCATTTTCTCATTAATTAGTATATATATAATTTTACTTACAATTCAAAATGAATTTGTTGAGACTTATTTTTTTGAAGCATTGAATTTGAATGATTCTTCATTTTAAATTGTGAGTAAAAGCACTGATTTAAATAATGAGATTTTAAAATAAGAAAAAATAATAATAAAGAGAAAAAACTATTAATAATTACATAATTCATCCCATAAATTTTGAAATTTTAAAATTTAAATTATTATAATAATAATTTTGGAACAAAAAGTACAATTAATTTTGAGAGGCTAAAGTAAGGTATTTTTTTTTAATAATAGTATAGATATATTTGTCATTCATCTCTCTCTCACTATCTCTCTCTAGTTAAATTTTATTTATTTTTCTCATTTTACTTTAAATTCAACTTTTTTTTATATTTCATCAAAATTATATTTAATATATATGCATACATGTAGTTCAAAAAATATATTTAATTTTGTATATTTTTAGTGTATTAAGAATTTACGGCAAAATTATTAAAAATTGTCTACTCCGTTATTATTCTTAATATTAAAAAATATTTATTATTTAAAGTTAATAATGTCAGGATGATCAGATTAATACAATGAATATTGCATGAATTCTAATTAAACTTAGTATTGCTTTTTTTATATCTTAGGTATTTGGCCGGTATATATACGCGTAAGAGTAAAAATTTATAACACGACACGGTAACATGATTCGAACCTTATATGAAGTTAGAAGGTTATGATCGACTATTTTTTACACGAAATTAAAAATGACATAACCCGATAACACGTTTAATAAATGAGTTGGATTAGTATTGAACCTACAGATTTCAAAAATGTCTCATCTAATCGGCCGATTTAATTTATGTGTTAATTTAAAACACGACGCGAATCCAAAATTCATTAAAAACACATGTATAACCCGGTTATATGCCCATTATATATATACCCATATATAACCCGACGCGCCCACAAATATTCTATTATCAAATATTAAACAGATTTTATAAAAATCCTAAATTGCCCACAATCGAACTTTACTCTTTACCCTAGGGTCGTGCTGTAACTCGTATCAACTTGTTAAAGCTCTCGTCACTCTCGCAACAGGTGAATCTCATCACCGTTGAAGGCCGAAGCTCATTGTTGACATCCACTTGAAGCTCATTGCCATAAAAATCCATTCGAAGCTCCTCGTTATCGTTGTTGAAAACTCGAAATCCAATCGACGTCGAAAGCCAGAAGAAACTCATTGCATCGCTATCAAACTCCACTAGAAACTCGCCATCGTTGTCATCAAAGCTCATCGTCGTTGTAATCAAGGCTCATTATCGTTGTAATCAAAGCTTGTTTTTACCAGAGTAAGAGCGGCTTTTGCAGGAAATGATCAGTGGGTCATTGCAAAGATTTTGGAGTTCTTAGCAAACTTGTAACTGTTATGTAGGTGTTTTTGTGGTTAATTTTTTGTAAAAAAAAATTTCATCAACGGTTTAAACTTTAAAATTTTTTATATATGAATTAATATTGTTTTTCTATCAAATTATTTAAATACTTTTTGCAAATTATTTGAAACTTTTTATTTATTATAATTTATGTAATTTTATGATTGAAATAAGTATGAAATTAAAAATATAAACTTGTTATTAAAATGATCGTAAACAAATTAACCCGTTTATAAGCGGGTATTATTAATATTAGAATAAATAACATATTTTAGCTAAACGAGTAGAGATAGTTTTGAAAAATTTTTAATACGACACAACATAAACACGATAAAATATCCACCCTTATATACACGCAAATCTAATTAATTCTTGAAAAATCAATCTCATTCATTCTTGAAAAATTAATCTCACTGTCAAACTAATTGGAGCCGATTAAATTTGAGACGAAATTTCATATCAACTACCTTGAAAATCTAATAATTGCAACTGTACCACGTCATGTAGTATATTATTTAATTGATAAAATAACTCAGTCACGGTGGAGAACACTTGAATTTGTGACCCAAGGAATCTACACGGCGGCGGCGACGGTCTCCCCTTTGGTAGAAACGATTTCCGATCCGGCGACGGCCGGCGCCGGCGATGCTTCTTTCTTAGTGGCTAACGACCACTTCTCTTTCCTCTCGTCTTGATTCATCTGTTGCTCTCGACACTCTAGAGTGCAAAAGGCACTATCACCTCTGCAAATTGAAGAAAAAACAAAACAAAATTTAGTGCTATTTATTTGTAATATTTTCGGTGTACAGATACCAAATTAAAGAGCACACATAAGATAGAAGAAGTCTTGAGGCTTTTCTTTAGTTGGCTTACAAGAATGGTGAGTATTCATAAAACCATTATAATTTCATGGCATTTGTGACATGAGTCAAATTTTAAATAAATTTGGTTTATTTATTTCAAATTATTAATAAGTTTTATTAGGAATAATTATTTATTTGTTTATTTTATTTTATTTATTTTTATTTTTAATAAATTTTATTTTTTTATTATTTTATCAAATTATATTCTCTAGTTAAAACAAGTTGAAAAATAAAAATTTCTTACCAAATTAGGAAAAATTTCAAAAAAATAACAAAAGCGAACCAAAATAAACTAATAAACTAAATTTTATATTATTTATTTTTATTTTTATTAAAAATTTTTAATATTTTGATAAAAAATTTACCTTTTCAATTCTTTTGTTGAGAGGTTTGAAAAAATAAAAATTTCAATCAAAAGGATACAAACTTTAAAAAGACAAAAAAAAAAAATCTAAAATTTAACCCAATCGAAACCATAGTTTTATGAGTAAGTTTTATGGATAATGGAGCATTACTGGTACCCAATAACCTAATCGAACAGTGCATATATATATATATATATTAGCAAGAGAGAGAGAGAGAGAGAGAGAGAGAGAGAGAGAGAGAGAGAGAGAGAGAGAGAGAGATACTTGTACATGTAGATGTCACGGCCGGGCACCAACCGGCGCTTACAGAGGGAGCAAGACCTCAAGAAATGAGCGGTGTCGATAACACGGTGGTTTCGGGGTGAGATGGCGGCGGAAGCCAAGAACCTCTGGTCTAAGCCGCCGCCGCCGCCGCCGCCAGCAGCAGCAGCAGCCTTGAAAGGGTTGGGCGGCGGCTGGTGGTGATCAGCCGGTGCCTCTCCTACGGTTACATCTATGGTGAACTCCGTCATGCTCGTAGTCCTCTTCATCACCGGAGGACGTGGCCTTTTCCCCAACAACATATTCCTCTCTCTCTCTCTCTCTCTCTCTGTTTACTACTTAGTGTTGCTACCCTAACACTTCACTCACAAGAGAAAATATAAAACCAATGGAGGAAGGAGAGTTTTTAGAGAGAGAAAGTTTGAGAAAAGGATGGTGGGAGTCGGGTAAAGATTAACACTTTCAATTGATTATTTATATATAAATTAAATAATACAAAGTAATATATAAAAATAATAAAATTTTTAAAATTTAAAAGGACAAATTATTTTGAAATGTGATGTGTTTAATTAATATATATTAATATTTGTATATCTAATTAATATATGTGTGTTGACTGTGTTTGTATTGATGGATTAATAGGTCTGAATTAAATAATTTGTGGGAGTATATTTGATTTCTATATTTGTATTAAAGGATCAAAAGTTTAAATTGAATTATTACTTCAAAGTAGATTTGTTTTGGATTGAGAAACTAAGAATTTGTTTGGTATGTTAGATAAAATTAGATATGATATGAGAGATAAATAAAGTTATGAGTACTCTAAATGTTTTTTTTAGTACAGATGGATTATGAAGTAAATTATGTGTAAAGTAAAAAATATGATTATTATTTAGTTATAGTGGAATATAAAATGAGATAAGAAATGTAAAATTATTTTTGACTACTTAAATAAAGAGAAAAATAATAATTTATAGTTTAGTAAATAATACGAAAGGTGTTTAGTATTATTAATATCATAAATGAGATATTGCTAATATCTTATTTGTTAAAATATTAGTCAGAATTCTACAATACAAATGCAAAATTAGTTATCTCAAAAAATAAAATTTAATTTGTGAGTCCCACATGAATTTTAATCTAATTCAATAATAAACAAATCCATTCATCAAAAAATGCCTTAAAAGTATTTATTAAAACCATATCTCTCTCACCTGGTCAGCGATTCGAGTTCTTTCAATCCTTTCCCCCACCGTCACTTCCATAAAAAAAGACATCTCTCTCATTTTTCTTACATGAAAAATAAATAAGTGGGAGGCCGAGACGTGAGATAGTTAGTAAGAAAATAAAAAATAATAATAATAATAGTTAGTAGGTTTTTTATCCAATATTTTTTTAGTCTTTCAAAACAAACATCCTTTAGAGTAACATTATGTTGATATACAAGCTTAGTAATACATAATATAGATATATTAAATATCAATTTGTAAGCAAACTATATTAGCATATTAACGTTCTCTATCCATCGAACTTCTCTTCGATTACTGTCCGCTTCCGCTCCATTCGCCTCCGGTGAGGGGGCCATGTTTAAAAGACAAAGGAAGAGTCAGAACAATGAGAGAATATGGGACGCATGAAGTTGTGTGATTCTTACAATATCCTCTTACTTTTGGGAATTATTTTTTATATGATTTTTTAAAAAAAAATAGTAAAATTTTTCTAAACGTTAAGTTAAATACATACACTTTTTAAATTTTTTCTCATCATAAGAAACTAAAAATATAAAAAACATGCAAAAAAACCTATTAACCAAAACATAAAAAACAAACTAAGATAAATGACAAAAAAAAGTCACTTAATGACCTTTTAGTGGTTTTTTTTTAGTACATCTTTCCTAACTCTAGACTATAGGGGCAAATTTTTTCATTCATCTCATGATGAGAATTTAAAAATAAAATTTAAAAAAATAAAAGAAAAAAGTAAATAACTTTTAATGAAAAAACTATGCTAAATGCACAGTATTTAATTGGGGGGTTATTTTGTGAGGACTAATTGTATTTTTTTACACGATATTAGAGTCCGAATTATCTTATTATTTATAAAATAACACATGACACACTCAGATTAGAGATGCTATTTTAATTGGTGGGTTATTTTGTGAGGATTAACTGTATTTTTTTACACGATATTAGAGTTTGAATTATCTTATTACTTATAAAATAACACATGACACATTCATATTAGAGATGCTATTTGAATTATAGTCTAATCGGACAAAATAACAAAATCAATTGTGTACTAAGTTGAAACACGATAATTTAATGCACGCTAAAGTCTTATATATGTCGTGAAAGAAATTTGGTAAAATATTCCAATAACATGGAACATAGCTCCAATAGGATAATAATTATGTGAACTGAATGTGATTAGTGTTGAAATTTGAAGAATAATTACACCAATTATGCACGGTGCCTACAATATGTCTTGACTTTGGACAAAAGTTAAAACTTCAATCAACTTCATCAATTGAATAGCCAATTTAGTTCTATTGACTGAATTTTCCGTATAGTTCGAATGGAAAAAATATCTTATTTTGTTTTATTTTATTTCCTTTTACATGGTAATGAATCCTTGTCAAAGATAAAATATTTTATCTAAAAGTTGGGAAAAAACCGCTAAATGTGAAAATAAACTAAATAAAACGTGTAAATTTTTCTCAAAATTAATAAACATCAAAGCTCATCATGACTTCATTTTGTTGGGCCACAATAGTGACTCCAACAATTAAACCAGCTTATTTGTTATTTGTTTATTTGTCTATTCAAATAAATTTATTTAATTTATAAGTTAGTTTATTTATTTATTTATCTATTTAAATGAGTTTATTTGTTTATTTAAATTTTTAACTTATTTGACTACCCAAACGATGTGACTTATTTATTGGCTTATAAACTAATAAACAAATAAACAAATAAACTCGTTTGGGTAGCCAAATAAGCAAATAAGTAAATAAACTTATTTGGGTAGACAAATAAACAAATAAACAAATATAGCCAAACAAAATGACTTAAATACTTTTTGACTTATTTGCTTATAACAAATAAGTTAATAAGTAAATAAGTAATGAATAGCCAAACGAAACCTTTATAAACTAATAAACAAATAAATAAATAAGCGAGGGATAGCTAAATGGGGCTTTTATAGGACTGGCAAAAAAAATCATTTCTATGAAAATTTGGCGTATCGATATATATGTGAATAAATTGTATTTTATTTTATAACAAGAATGCTTTTTGGTTTAAAATAGGTATTTAAGTTTAAATCATACCATTTATAAAATAAAATGTAGTTTATTTATATGACTATTCATATCCAATTCAGTTGAATTTTTACATATTGTCTTCAAAAGAACACATGCAAGATAAACTATTTGAATTAATCATCGTTACGGATCCAGTTTAGATAATAAGGCCTTAAGCAGTCATGAGTGTTGATCTCGAGAGGAGCTTAATCCGAACGAAATAAGCTAATAAATAATTCTTAAAAATAGGCCTACATTAAAAACATTGTTTCGATACTTTTTCTATTAAAGATTTAGGCTAAAATTATTTTTTTGAAGTTTTACATTTAATTTATTTAATTTTTTTAATAATTTAAAATTTATTAATTTTTTAACTAAATAAATTTTTAATTTTTTAATTTAAAATAACTTAAAATAAAAAAATAAATAAGTATTGAAGTAGATTGATAAACGAACACTAAATAATTGTACCTTTGCACTTGAGATCAACAGCTGTTTGTTGTACCGCTATTCAGTACTGTCTGTGGTCTGTGTCTGACTGCCACAGATATCCATCGGCGGACCCGGACACCGTGCTGTGCTGCCTTAAAAGACGACAGTAATGTGTCCTCTTTATAGTAATTTAATGAATATATTCTTATGATTAAATTATTATTTAAAATTTATTAAGTTTATTTAATATGAAAAATTTTAAATTTATTTAATATTTGTAAAATAATATTATAAAATTTTATTTAATTAATTAATTATAAATATAAAATAAATTTTAAATTTTAAATTTAATAAATTTTATATAATTAATAAATTCAATCATAAAAATATATTTATCAAATACCTGCCGCACAACTGTGTTGCTATTTAGGCTCAACACAGCCCCCGATCCTTCATCCGCGCTCTATCTGTGTTCGTGTGCTGAGGTTTTTAATTTTTTTTTTTTTATAAGGGCAAGGCTTCTCTTCAGTGTGTTATGGACGGAAGAGGTCCCATTAAAGTTATTTTGAATTTAAAATAAATATATTTTAATAATTTAAATTATTTATTTTATTATTTTTAATTTATATATTATTATTATAAAAAATTAAATTGATCGAATATTGTTAACTGTCTTAACTAATTATATTTGAATTAATAATAATAAGATGTGATATCTATTTTATTATTCATTTCACTAACACAAATATTGTCACGTCCCATATTTTGGGTCACGTGAAACACCCACAAATAACCAGTTCGAGAATACACTCTCAAATAAAACTATACATGCATTGTATATAATTGTCAAACGACATACATTGCACGGTTCCAACACCGAAAAAATATGTTACAACATACATGTAACAGAAAGAACAAAAAGGAAGACTACATCTCTTCCATCTCTCCAACACCTCCAGATCAACCAGCATGACCGATACCTGAAGAAAATCAAATTTCACGTCGTGAGACAAGACTCAGCAGAAACTAAACAGGCATGCAGTATAAGCTAAACATGCTAGAAAAACGAGGTGCAATTTCAAGTCTTTAAAACAATTTTCACGTGCAAACGAAAAAGCGAAGATCCAAACCATCGTTTGACTCACTCACAGGAGCCCTGAAAACAGTTGAAAAAGGGTTTTTAGGTCGCGATTCACACGACTCTAAAAATAATAATTTGAAAATCGGTCTATCCGTCCCACAATGCAGTTCATACAATCCATGATACATACAACCGGCCTTCACATGCCGCAACCACAGATCTAATAACTGGCCCTCACATGCCGCAACCACAGTCATAACACTGAGATAAAAATCCATACATAAACATACATTTTCGGAATAAAATCATATACTATGGGGTAAAATCATAGACCAAATCACGGGATAAAATCGCATACTTTACCATAAGCCACGTGATGAAATCGCCAACCACGGATTATACCACGGGATAAAACCACACATGATGGGATAAAATCACATATTACAAGATAAAACTGAACATTACGGGATAACACTAAAAACTACGGGATAACACCGAATCACCACATGTATACTAAACTAGGGTTTAAATACATAGAGCCACGTACTATCACTATATCTCACAAATCATGTCACATGCTACACACGCGACTCACATAATACTTTCCACTATGTAACATGCATCACATGTATCCGTTCCTCATATTCTACAAAATCATGCCATAAAACTTCTGAGTCTTAAAGCATGCAATCACGATACACGTAACGATACCAAAACATGTAATCCACTTACATAATTCATGCATAATAAATCACATTTATAAATGCATAAAGCTAGCTATAAGCGCACATAACCATATAACCTTAAATTGTGACATCACCCGCCACAAAAACCAGACATCCACTCATAGGGATAACCAGCAACCCACACAACCAAGCCTAATTGGAAGGCTACACCAAACCCCTCAACCCACGAGGTCACTAACACCACATTTTCTCCAAAGGCGTCACGTGTCCTAACACGCCCCACAACCAATGATGCATAAGTACCACGCACATAACCGTGCCCCAACAACCCGCTTCTAACCACGCATGCCATCCCCAAGGACGACACCTACACAACACCCGGGATCACAACACAATACCCGAACCCACCGCACAACCAACCAAACCCCAAAAGGCATCCAACAGTATTTCAATTGACTAACCCCATAATCAATCAACTGAATACCGTAAGAAATCAATTGGAAACCAAAAAATCAACCAAAACCACAAACACAACACTAGCCAGGTTCAGTCGACTGGACTCCAACCCCCAGTCGACTGAACAACACACTGGAATTCTCGCCAAAATGCCTCAAAATACTATTCGGTCGACCGAACCCCACAGTCTAATCGACCGAACTCAAGAACCCAAGTCTAGTCGACCGAACTCACGATCCAGTCGACCGAGCTCAAGCGGAAACCATTTTTGAGCTACCGATTTAGCCCTCCAAATCTCGAATCGAAGCGTCTAAACTCCCGTCCAACATCCTCGGACATCCACACACTTAAACCTAACACCAAGACCACGAAAGAAAGTCCCGACACCCGATTCCATCCACCGAAATTGCCAAAAATGAATTTTTAACCAAAAAATCCAACTTGAAACAAACTCAGATTTACAGCAATCTAACCGTTAAAAACACACACGATTACACGTAGCACTCTTATACAGCAATAGGGTCTAGAATCCTATCTCGGTGAGTTAAAAACTCGACGCCTCAAGCCACATGAAAAATCGAGTTTCGTCGGAATAGAATTTCGTCCAGATGAACGCGTAGCCCACCATGCCAATAGCAAGAATCCGCTGTCTAATCGTCAGAAACTGAGCCCCAGGCCCACAAGAAGTTAGAGAGAATGCAGAGAAAAAAAACTTACTTGAGAAGTTTTAAAAATATCTAAGTCCAGATATTTATAGACTTTCAAAATATCTTTTTTTTTAATTTTTGAAATTCGTGCCACAACGGCCCACGGTTCCAAAAAACTTGCCCGCATGCATATCTAACCCCGATCATGCATCAAAAGCATATAAAAAGATGCTATCACATAAACACGAAACGCGCGTTGAAAAACGCCAAAAAAGAAAATAGGTTAGGGTCTCACAAATATGATTTGTTTTGACAGTTAACGATATCTGATTAATCTAATTTTTTACAATAATAATGTATAAATTAATAATAATAAAATAAAAGGCTTAAATCACCAAAATGTATTTATTTTAAACCCAAAAAACGTCCAATTGAATCTCTCCTGTCCTAATAGAAGCCTCACCCATTTAATGCAAAAAATTGGTAAAGAATTCAATTTATAGGCAATTTATTATTTTTCATCAAGTATAAATTTTTTTAACAAGTAAGGTCCATCCTCATAAAAGTTTTAACGTGCAAAATCCTTTTAGGTTAAAAATACTTTAGAACAAATAAATTTATATATGCTTTTTTATAACATGTATAAAAAAAATATATATTTATCTGTTTTTTATTGAAAGTACATATAAAGAACACAAAATTTATCTGTCTTATTGAAAGTACATTTAAAAAATACAGATAAATTTATCTATACCTTTTCAAAATATGTATAAAGAATATAGATAAATTTATCTGTTTACATTATCTGTATTGATATGCAAACAGATAAATTTATCTGTTTATGCCTAACAGATAAATTTATCTATTTATATAATAAACAAATGAATATCAAACAGATAAATTTATATGTTTGTTATATTTATATGTTTACTATACAAAACAGATCAATTTATCTCTATTGAATTTTGTTTTTAAATATCCCATTTGGTTTAGGGACCCTATGTATAAAGTTGAGGGTAATAAGGTCATTTGATCATCTATATTAGCCTACAATTCCAGGTAAATTTATATTTCCACATTTTATTTTTTTGAAATTTATTTTATGCATGAAGACACTTGTATAAGTATTTAAAAAAATGTGTGCATTTAGGCCATGATTGACTATACGAGGTTTTTTAGTTTTGACTAAAAATAAGTTAACATTATTTCAAAAAAAATAAAAATTAATATTCCTTTAGCTTAGGGACTTTATGTATAAAGTTGAGGGTAATAACGTTATTTGATCAATTATATTGTCGTCCAATTACGGCTAATTTTAAGTGCATATTTTATTTTTATTTTATTTTTTAAAAAAACTTTATGTATTAGGACATATGCATTAACAATTGTATAAAATTATTATAGTTAAGTATCCCAAAAAAAAGGTGTACATTTAGCCCCAATTGACTATAAAATTTTTTTGGTTTTTTAATTAAAAACGTACAAAAATTAGCATGGTTTATTTGAAAAAAAAATTTAAAAGTTAAAAAAATTAAAAATTAAATTAAATTAAAAATTTTAAAAATATTTTATTCAAATTTCTACTACTTTTAAAAAATAATAATATTCATCACTTATAACTTGTTTTCCACCCCTACGAATACATATAATTGTTGTTTTCAACTATATATAATGGTAAAATTATTTAATTTAATCAAAAGATAAAAATTTAACTTTTTACTTAAACAATCAATTTATAAAAAATTAACTTAAAAATTAATTTACCAAATAATTTATTTTTCACCAAATTTAATTTTTTTAATAAAAATGTAACAAAAAAATAATTTTTATCCGAGTTGTCAATATGGAGGCCATAGAATCACCCCAGAATTACGTACAAATTTTTTTGAAAATATGTTAGATTCTAAATGCACTTAGGTCTTGTTTGTTTTTTTGACTAGTATGGATTAAATTGCACTAAAAATTTTAATTCAATTAAACTTTTTTATTTTTTTAATTAAAAAATTAGTGTAATATAGTACCTTAATTTTCTTTTTTAAACTAAAAATTAGTGCAATACAATCGCTTTTTTAGCTTAACTAACTAATTTTTCATATAGAACTATTAAATAAGTTATATAACATATAAGATATTAAATGGAGAATAACTAATAGTACATAGAGTGTGGTATCAAGGGAAATTAAATTTTTTAGGTTATTTTTACTTTATACAAGAGTTAAAAGTAGTTATATCTCATGATTCAATTATAAATAATGCAATTTAATGCCATTATATAATTAATATAATTTAATTCTATTATATAATTATTATAATTCAATTTCACTGTATAAATATTATAATTCAATCTTATCATTAATTAATATAATTTAATCTCATTATTTATTCCAATTTAGATTTTTTTTTTTTTAAAGAATGAAAACTTTTCATCCCAAACGGGCCAAACGCACCAGGGTATTCATTAACTCATAAGCGACAAAAAGAATCTCATTCCAAACGAATGATTTCATCTTTTCTATTGTTTTTACTAAAGAGTTGATAAAATGTGCTGTGTTTTGAAAGCTTTCATGGTTCCATTCCACTAGGTTGTGGAATAGAACTACAACTAAAATATTAAAGAAACAAAATAATAATAAAAATAAATTAAAATAAACTCATAAATTGATGGTTTTGCATATCTCTGTCTTTAGTTAAAAAAAAAAAACCAACTTTTAGTAATTTTTTTTTATTTTTTTCATTTTTTCTCATTAAGACTATCCAAGAAATAAAAAATTCTAAATAAAAGATGAGAAAAGTTTAAAAAAACAAAATAAACAAAACGCTCAATGACAACTGATCTTATGGCAAACTCAGTATAGGTATATATATACTAGATCGTCATTATATATATATAATGACGATCTAGTCCCAAAACCAAGCAAGTTGGGCTTAAATAGTAGGACCGTGATTAGTGCCAAGCCAAGGTATATAAGTCAAATAGAGCTCAACAGCATCGACTAAAGAGACGTGCTCGATATACTAAGAATTAATAATAACGTGGTCGAGTAAAGAGCATTTATGAGGATACGCGGCCGAAATAAAAACACTAAGGAGGATAGTGTATTCGTACTGCCTTGCATTAATGGCAGGTGAAACTATCCTAAATACCCTAACAAACAGTCATCTCAAAAGAAGAGGCCAAATAAGACCCAAATTGAGAGGAGAGCTTCCCAGCAAAGTAAAGCCAAGAAAAAAATAATGTTTTCCGCCATAAGAGACATCGAGATGCACTTTAAATGCGAGATCATACAATTAAAGGACACGAATATTTACTTACAAATACTCTGATAAATATCTAGAGAACTCTCTCTTAAGAGCTTTTCACTTGCTTTATCTATAAGATACTAACTTAATAATTGAATGAGTTTTTTGGCACGAGCTTACTATGTAGTTTTACCCTTTGTACTTGTATTAGAGCGCCCCGTCAAGGAAATCATCATAGAGGTTTATTTCTTCTTGTTCTCATCTCATACATGAAATCAATCCCATAC